>SOPF01026393.1:0-24448 GCA_012979155.1 Hypericum perforatum | reverse complement strand
GGCTGGCAATCTTTGGAATAAGTGCGAGCAGAGTAGTGTTTAGCTGTGCTGGTTACCTCCCTGTCTGAAAAAAGTCTTGTACCTGCAAACAAATAGACATGTCAACAGTATCCCATAAACGTTGGAAGAAGACTGCATGATACCCATCATTTCCAGGAGCTTTAAAAGGAGCCATTTGGAATAGGCTGTCACGAATCTCCCCTGCAGAGACTGGTAAACCTAGCTTAGTCATTCGTTCATCCTGTATGCCAGGAAAGCTATTCTGGTAAGGAAAGGCTGGCCGATTAGAATCCTCTTCAGAATACAGCTTTCCAAAGTAATCTACTGCCAAAGAGCCGAGTTCCTCTTGGTCCCATACCCGTTCTCCATTAGGGCCAAGAAGACTCTGCACATGATTTGCATGTGAAATTATTTGAGGAAGTTTAAGTATTGGATGATCATATTTTTTCACTCGAAAAATTGATTTAGAGTTTGAACGATCTTGTATCTATCAAACAAGAGAAACTGCATCCCTTATAGTTTTATCAACGAACTTATAGTCTAATGGGTACAAAATATTGTAAATATTTAGGTAATTTAGAATTCAAATTCTTATTCTGTTTACAATTTAAATATGTTTAATTACAATTTTTTATACCACTCTGAACAAAAATTCAAGTACAATCCGAATTTATATAAAAATTAATCAGACATTAATATCGAGTCAGGATTCAGTTTACCTATTTATTTGGCAACTCTCGTCAAAAACGAGATTAAAGAACTCGGGCATATCACAACAAAAGGCAGAGGGGCTTTTTAGTAAGTATACCGAGAAAATTATTACAAAAAGGTCCCTTTTTGGGGTCAGGTGAAGATAGAATACGAAAAGGAAAAGACTGTTGTTGTTACAGTGCACACACTCTTTAGTCACTCACTGGTGGTAATAATAATTCTGCTTAGCTTTCTAAGGTCCCTCTTAAGAAGGGGTTGGTTAGTATTACCTTCCTTTTCCCTTGCGTGTTGTAACTTGCTCCTCCGTTACCCATTTTGTAGATTAGGTGTTGGTGGGCTGTACTCACATTGTGGTTTTGGTGGTTTTCTCTCTTCTAGTCAAGTTTAAGATTTGTTTGGTTGGTGGGTTATTGGTAGAGAGAGAGAGAGAGAGAGAGAGAGAGAGAGAGAGAGAGAGAGAGAGGGAGATGGGGGAAAATGATGAGACTTTGGAGGCAGTGCTGAAGGAAGCTGTGGACTTGGTAAGCTTTTGAGATCTGAGCTCTGTTTGGTATGATTTGGAATAATGCTTCACATTTTCTTTCTCCTTTGTGATGTTGATGTTATTGGGGGTGGGTTGGTTGTAGGAGAATATTCCAATTGAGGAGGTTTTTGAGAATCTGAGATGTAGCAAAGAAGGTCTTTCTACTGAGGCTGCAGAACAACGGTTGGACATTTTTGGGCACAACAAGCTCGAGGAGAAGAAGGTAAAATAACCTTCTCTCTCTCTTCCTTTTTTGTTTTCTCTTTCTTCACATGGAAAGTTTGTGCTGACCCTGAATGGTTCGGTCTCTGAGCGGTTTTTCAGGAGAGCAAGTTCTTGAAGTTCCTTGGGTTTATGTGGAATCCTTTGTCATGGGTCATGGAGGCTGCTGCTATTATGGCTATTGCTCTGGCTAATGGAGGAGTAAGTGTTAGAAGTTGCTGTAATTCTGTGGGTTTGTTCTTCTAATCTGCTTGTTTTTTAAGTGTCGAATTTGCATTTTGGTGTTAATTCTGGTATTTGTTTTGCAGGGTAAGCCCCCGGATTGGCAAGACTTTGTGGGTATTATCACCCTGCTCATCATCAACTCCACGATCAGTTTTATCGAGGAAAACAATGCGGGTAATGCAGCTGCTGCTCTCATGGCTCGTCTAGCTCCAAAAGCTAAGGTATGCGGTATGCGGTATGCATTTTGTTTCCGATTTTCTGTTCATAACCTTTCGCAGAGTGCCAGAAAATGAGCTTCTTAGAGCAGCAAATGCAGTGGAGAGTGCTTTTGTTTGTTTTCTATTTAGCATATTATAGTGGAGTTTATTATCTCTTCATGTGAAGGTCCTACGTGATGGAAGATGGAGTGAGCTTGATGCAGCTGTATTAGTGCCTGGTGATATTGTAAGCATTAAGCTTGGCGATATCATTCCTGCTGATGCTCGTTTGCTGGAAGGCGATCCTCTTAAAATAGATCAAGTGAGTGCTGGTATCCTGTCTAAACTGATGATGGAGGATCCCCTCAAAAAAAAAAAACTGATGATGGAGGGCTACATGATCTGGGCTAAAATTGAACCCTATTTGTTTTTGCAGTCTTCCCTTACTGGGGAGTCCCTCCCCGTGACAAAAGGCCCTGGAGATGGTGTCTACTCAGGTTCCACTTGTAAACAGGGGGAACTCGAAGCTGTGGTGATTGCGACTGGTGTCCACACCTTCTTCGGGAAGGCTGCTCACCTTGTAGACTCAACTAATCAAGTTGGTCACTTCCAGCAGGTACTAGCTCTGTAAAATGATAGAGACGATCTTCCCTTCCTTACTTATCTTTGTATTGTTTGATATCTTATCATCTCCTATCGAATTATGCAATATTCAGGTCTTGACTGCGATAGGAAATTTCTGCATTTGTTCTATTGCTGTGGGGATGGTCATAGAGATCATCGTAATGTATCCTATACAAGACCGGGAGTATCGACCTGGAATTGATAACCTTCTCGTGCTTCTTATTGGAGGAATTCCGATTGCCATGCCCACTGTCCTCTCAGTGACAATGGCTATTGGTTCCCACAGGCTGTCTCAACAAGGAGCTATCACTAAGAGAATGACTGCAATTGAAGAGATGGCTGGAATGGATGTTCTTTGCAGTGACAAGACTGGAACTTTAACTCTGAACAAGCTAACTGTGGATAAAAATCTAATCGAGGTTGGTTGGGTACAGAATATTTCCTGTTTGCCGCATATGTGAAATTTGTATTAAGTGCCTTGGACTATATTTACTCAGGTTTTCGCAAAAGGAGTGGATCCAGATGCTGTCGTTTTGATGGCCGCTCGTGCATCAAGAACTGAAAATCAAGATGCTATAGATGCAGCTATTGTTGGGATGTTGGCTGATCCAAAGGAGGTATGAAACTGATGCAGTTTGTTTTCTCATTTTTTTTTTCTGTCATTTCACCATCGTGTTCTGTTCTAAGATGCTGCTCCATTTTGACAGGCTCGGGCTGGAATTCGGGAAGTTCATTTCCTTCCATTTAATCCTACTGATAAAAGAACTGCCTTGACTTATATCGACGGTGATGGTAAAATGCATAGAGTGAGTAAAGGTGCCCCAGAGCAGGTATATTTATAACATCACACTTACTCGTTAAGTATCCAAGATTCTGGAATAATTTTATAATATTTGGAAAATTTCTTTTCTTAGATACTAAATCTGGCACGTAATAAATCGGAGATTGAGCGGAGGGTTCATGCTGTAATTGATAAGTTTGCCGAGAGAGGTCTACGGTCTCTGGCTGTGGCATACCAGGTAGTCAATACATCAACAAAAATGCTTGCCTTGCGATCTGTCCTTTATTTTCTTGGAATGATTTCCTTCTGTCTGTATTCTCCAATTTTTTAAAGGAAGTTCCAGACGGAACAAAAGAGAGTGCCGGAGGCCCTTGGCAGTTCATCGGCCTCATGCCTCTTTTTGATCCTCCAAGACATGATAGTGCTGAAACAATAAGAAGGGCTTTGAATCTTGGTGTCAATGTCAAAATGATTACAGGTTTGCTCCAATTCTGTTGAGTTGCTGGAGAATAGACTTAAAGAAATATTACTATCATCCAAGCAACTACACTCAGTGCTTTGTTCTAACATCTTTCAGGGGATCAACTTGCAATTGGAAAAGAGACTGGAAGGCGCTTGGGAATGGGCACCAATATGTATCCTTCCTCTGCACTGCTAGGACAGAACAAAGACGAGTCGATTGCTGCTTTACCCATTGATGAACTGATAGAAAAAGCTGATGGTTTTGCCGGCGTGTTCCCTGGTACTAACTTCTCCATTACTGTCCTAATTGGTCCTTGGTTGTCTGAAAAAGCTAATTCTTAATTGTTGTATAACAGAGCACAAGTATGAGATAGTTAAGCGCTTGCAAGCCAGGAAACATATCTGTGGCATGACTGGTGATGGAGTTAATGATGCCCCTGCTTTGAAGAAGGCTGACATAGGGATAGCCGTTGCTGATGCTACTGATGCAGCTCGTAGTGCATCGGACATTGTTCTGACTGAACCTGGTCTGAGTGTTATCATCAGTGCTGTCTTGACAAGCAGAGCAATCTTCCAGAGGATGAAAAACTACACGGTAAGTGTGTAAGAAAATTGTGAAGCTCATGAGGTGATCAGTCAAGTGTGAATATTGTACTTCTGGAACCTCCTTTGCCTTCATGGTCATTGCACAATTACCTGAAGGCATGGTTCTTTGCAAAAACTTTGGAATGGTGCTAACATGTTCCTCTTTCTTTGACAGATATATGCAGTTTCAATAACTATCCGTATTGTGGTAAGCTACATCTCTCTCAACATTTGATTGCCCACGGAGTAAATAGTCGATAACATTTGCACTTAAACTTCTGAATGATGTTTTCTTCCTTGGCTTGATTACAGCTCGGTTTTATGCTGCTTGCCCTCATATGGAAGTTTGATTTCCCCCCCTTCATGGTTCTTATAATTGCCATTCTCAACGATGGTCAGTTCTAAATGGCTTCCCATTTCTGTTGTTGTTTGATCTCATTTCCCTTAACTAGGAAATTAATAAGGATGAAGTGGTGTTCAGGTACGATTATGACAATATCAAAGGATCGAGTGAAGCCATCCCCTCTGCCTGACAGCTGGAAACTAGCAGAGATATTTACGACTGGCGTTGTCCTTGGTAGCTACCTGGCAATGATGACTGTCATTTTCTTTTGGGCGGCGTATAAAACCGACTTCTTCCCTGTAAGAACATCTTCAAAAATTCCCTAATGTTTTCATTGCTCTGAACTTATGATCTAATGGATGAAATGCTAATAGTCTCCGTGCCAATTAATTTCCAGAAATATTTTCATGTGTCAACTTTGGAAAAAACAGCTCACGACGACTTCCGAAAACTTGCATCCGCTATCTACTTGCAAGTTAGCACGATCAGTCAGGCTCTTATATTTGTGACAAGATCCCGCAGTTGGTCATATGTCGAACGTCCTGGGATTCTGCTTGTGGTGGCTTTCATCATCGCTCAACTGGTGAGGAGGCAGTTAGCTCTCTCTCTGTACTTGCCTGCTGTTGTCGGCAAAGAAGGATATTAGTCTTAAGTTAAGAATCATCTTTCTCTTGTAGGTTGCAACTCTGATTGCAGTCTATGCAAATTGGAGCTTTGCTGCAATTGAGGGAATTGGTTGGGGTTGGGCGGGTGTGATTTGGCTCTACAACATCATATTCTACATCCCACTCGACATCATTAAGTTCTTAATTCGCTATGCGTTGAGTGGAAGGGCCTGGGATCTTGTTATCGAGCAAAGGGTAAGTTGAATCTGTTTGTCTTGCAACTATACACTCACTTTTTATATGTAAAATATGTTATTTGTCCCAACTTCTTATTGTGATGAATGTTTATGAATGTAGATTGCATTTACAAGACAAAAGGATTTCGGAAAGGAGCAACGAGAACTTCAATGGGCACATGCACAGAGAACATTGCATGGCCTGCAACCACCAGACACTAAGATGTTCGCGGGGCTAACCCATCACACCGAACTCAATCAGATGGCTGAAGAAGCTAAAAGGAGAGCTGAAATTGCAAGGTATTTGACAACTTTTGCAAGTGTTTTAAAAGTTCTGTCCTTTGTTCTAGTCTAATGTGGAACTAAATTTGTGGTCAACTCTTTTCAGGTTGAGGGAACTCCATACACTGAAAGGGCATGTGGAGTCAGTGGTGAGGTTGAAGGGCCTCGACATTGACACAATCCAACAAGCATACACTGTCTGAGTGTCGTCTCAATCAAGTATCTCGGGGCATTCTCGATAGTCTGTCGCCTAAACAATGGAAATTATGAAATGCTCTTCTTGTCGATCAACGGACAGTTCTACGTTTAACACTCAAAAGGGAAAGCTAATCTTTTCGCCATATTGTATCTATTATCATGAAGTTCATGTCCGCTTAGTTCTCTTATGCTGCTCTTGTACTGACTTTTGATGAAAGATGGCACGATCATCATAATTCCGAGTAAATTGGAGGATATATTTATCAGTAAGCTGCGACCCTTCATGATTTACCGTCCCATTAGGAGAATATGAATGGAAGGTTACGCCGTTTACTCCGAAAAATGCTGCAAGTGAATTTAAGTATTGTGTTTTCTGATTATTCTACATGTTGATTTGTTTATGTTGATGATATTTTCATATGCTCCAAACGATAGAACAACATTTCGAACTTCTAACAATCTTTTTAGACATAGTTAAGAAAAAGGCTTGGTGTTGACGATTTCGTAAAGAGTTAAGCGAAATACAACTCATAGATAAGCTTTATTAGCAAAATTTATGGCACTAATGATTAATGACAATTAAAAAATGAAACATCACTCTCTGAATCTGAATCCAAAGAGCACTGCCCCTCCCCTTGGTATCAAAGCCGAGGTGGTATGAAATAAAAATTGCATCATTTTAGAACCGCGTACAGGTTGGATAGGTCGCATCTTCATATAATGGGTGTCTAGTTTCTTCCGAGTGGGGTATGGCTGTAAAATTTAACAGATCACTCTAATTTTTATTTTAGATGATATCCATACTGAGCAGATAATGGTTTAATAGATAACTTCAGTGTCGTAGATCATAATGATGCGATGCGGATTGCGTTTTGACACCACGAATTGCCAAATCGCTTTGCCATTTCTTTTAGAAAACAGTAGTGCATATATTAAGGAGGAGAATCATACAGCACAAAGTTTTGCAATTCAGTAATATGACAAGCCATCCAATTACGGAAGGGTACGAAGTCTACACATGTTACTCAAACAATTCGCTACACGATTGTTTAAACGAGAGGTATAGTTCAAAATACAAGTATAAAGAAGTTCCAAATCCCTTCTAAGTTCCATAAAAAGATGAACCTAAATTTCAATCTACAACCGGATTAGGGTCCGTTTGAAACAAACGATAAGCTAGAAAACTGTCGATTTCAATGATGGTCTTCGTAGAGGCGGGGAGACTATGAATGTCACGAATAGCAAGTTTAATTGCGATAAGTTCCGCTTCAAGAGTAGAGGCCACAAACCAATTAAGATTTGCCTCTAGTGATGAGGCCAAAATGCTTCCTAGCAACAGTAATGATACCGGATGAGGAGAGTAGCTCAATCCAAGAAGCATCATAGTTTTACTTTGTAACATTTACTCCCGGAGCTGTCCACAAAGTTTGTTGATCCAAAAGCAGGGCATGAGCCATCATAGACGACCTACAAACCTGTCCAAATTCAAGGTAAGTATTAGAAGCTAATTTAGCAATAGAAATAGGATCTGGCTTTTCACCATAAAAGATAAAGTTATTCCAGCTTTCCAAATATGCCAACACAAATATAAAGCCAAGGGGAGTTAGTGCTCAGCATCACGATTATCTAATAGCTTAAATAAAGTAGCCAACCAATGACCAAAAGAAACAAAATTAGGTTGATGAATATCATGGCCAAAGTGACAAGCAAACCAAGGAGCTCTAGCATGCTCACAATCAAATAATATATGACAAATGGATTCATATCCGCATTACAAATATTACAAGAAAAGGAAGGAGAAAGATCCTCCTGTGAAGGCTAATAGCAACCGACAGACTATTTTTTGTGGCTCTCCAGATAAAGTTCTTAACCTTGGGGTGCACCTGAGCCTTCCAAACAAGGGCCCAAATGCTCGGATCAAAAGAAAGGGAGGTAGAGCTAGCATGACTTGGTCCTCTAATAGTCATGGTTTGACTTTTAAGTACACGATCTTCCTTCTTGATAGAGTACATTTCCATGAGTTAAATTTCCAAACACAGGTGTTAGGATTGGTACAATTGCCAAGACTAATTTTTCCAATCGCAACTCTATCACTTTTTGAGAAAGACTATCAAGTAAGTCCCATTTCCATACACAAATTAAGTCTAAAACCTTTGAAATATTAAGATTGGTAGGTTGAGTATAGGTAACCGTACCATTAATGAGAGAAGGTATCCAAGGATCAGACCATATATTCAAGTTAAGATCATTTCCAATCCTCGAAAGTAGACCTTTAGTTAGAGCATTGCGACCTTCTAAGATGCTAGACCACATCCATGAAGGTCGACCACCTTTTGTAGTACTAATAAGGTCAGAATCATGAAATATAACCTTTTAAGGATCCAAAAACAGAGAGAGGATTGATTAGAAAGTAGTCTCCAAGCTTGTTTTGCCAACAAGGCAACATTAAAGACCTTAAAATCCTTAAAGCCAAGACCACCAACCTTTTTTGATTTAGTAAGACTCTCCCAACTTACTCAATGAGTTTTACTCTTATCTGAGTCTCCTGACTACCAGAAATTAGTCAAAAGGCTATTCATCTTATTACAAAAAGAGATTGGGAAGAGCAAACATTGCATAGCATAACATGGGATAGAGGCTAGTATCAATTTGACCAATCCCTCTCTACCCACTATAAAGAGCAAGATTTGTTTCCAACTAAAGTTTTGCTTCTTATTCTTTTAAAAATAAAGCTAAGGGATTCACTTTTAGATCTTCCCCAAAAAGCAGAGAGACCAAGATAAGTGTCAATAGAAGTCATATGACTTATGCCAAGGATATCGAAAATGCTTTATTTAGTTTTAGGGGATTCAAACTTAGCAAAGCTGATACTAGATTTGTGGAAGTTGTTTTCTTGACCAGAGGCTTCCATAAAGTCAATCAGCATTCATTTAATATTTTGTGCCTTAACATTAGATGCCTTACCAAAGAGTAACATGTCATCCATAAAGAGGATATGAGTCATAAGAAGACAATGACAATTCAAGGAATAATCATGAATCATATTACTTTGATGGTTATGACGAACAAAGTGGACTAGTGCATCCGACATGAATAAGAAAAGAAAGAAAAAGAGAGAGGATCATCCTAGCAAAGCCCTCTTGAGGAGGAGAAAAAGTTTAATCACTATCCATTTAAGATAACTCCATAAGAAGTAAATAGAACACAGCCCATGATGCACTTAATTCACTTAACTAGAAAACTAAGCTTGATCATGATATTCTCCAAAAAGGACTAATTAACCATATCATAAGCTTTCCTATGATCTAGTTTAATAACCATAAAGAGGTTCCTCTTCTGAGGGTTAGTTTTCAAGCAATAGAACGCTTCATGGGCAATTATAAGATCATCCTAGGCTTGAGTATATTGGCTAAAACCTTAGACTACACTTTAAACACAAAATTTTAAGCCTAATAGGATGATAGTCATGAATATCACTCGAAGATTTGGATTTAGGTATAATCACAATATACATTTTGTTTAATTCATTAGGCACTAATGAAGTAATAAACAAATTACGTACAAAAGTGATGAGATATCTAGAGACAATGTTCCAGTATTTTTGAAAGAAGATGCCAGAAAAATCATCAGGTCTAGGAGAACGCGTACTACCAAGCTAAAAAGTAGCTCTTTTAACCTCCACCTCCAAGATACATCTCAATAAATTAGTAAACATTGAGTAAGTGACTAAATTTGGGATGCATTCGAGGATGTGGTCTTGACTCAAGCAAGGTCTCACCAAGTACATCTCCATAAAATGAGAGTGGACCAAAATTTTTTAATTCCAAAATACACTCCACCCGATTCTTGGAGGAATCCATATGCCTCACAGTCTGTTTAAATTGACCTCTGTAAGTGGCCATAGTATAGAAAAAGGAAGAGTTCCTATTCCCAAATTATAACCACTTAATTCAAGACCGTTTGTGCCAAAACATCTCTTCCTTGGCATAAAGGAAAGTGAGCTCATTTTTAATCAGACGTTCTTAATTTTTGAACTGAGTTGCATGATTAGTAGCTTCTAATAATTTGAGGTGTTAGGTCAATTTTTCAATCATTCTCGTGAAATTTGCAATGCAATTCCTACTCCAACATTTCAAGTTAGAAGTACAACACTTGATTTTGCTATGAAAAATCAAAGGGGGAGATCCATAGACCGAATGCAACCAAGAGTTGTCAATCACCTCCTCACAACCAACTTCTTTAGTCTAGAAACTTTCAAACCTAAAAGGTCGTCTCTAAACTTTAAAGAAGTTGGTATCCAAGAGGAGAAAACTATGATCAAATCCTACATTAATAGGCTTGTGAATGATTTGAGCTTTTGGAAAAAGGTTACGCCAACCAACATTGCATCAACCCCAATCAAGATGTTGATGCATGTTTGCGTTATTATGCCAAATATTTGACCAAGTATAAGGGTTTCCTTTGAAACCAAGGTCAAGTAATAACCCTTCTTGGATGAAATCATGAAGAAGAGACATTTGCTACAAGTCTGGCAGGTCTCTCATCAAGATTCAAAACCAAATTCAAATTCCCAAGCAGAGCCAAGGCATTAAAGTATTACAACAAATACTATATATACTATTCCAAAATAATATTTTCTTAGCCGTTTCAGGTTCATTGTAACTAAAGGAGTTCAAGCAGGAAGTAGCTAAGTTGGGATCATTATAAGTAACATCAATCAAATTTTTAAAACTTCTTAACATATTAATTTCCACACTATTCTTTTACCAAAGTGCTAAAATCCCAAATTTTACATAGAAACCACGCTCAAACCTACAAGAATGTCTAAGTTTTTCAAGCTTCACTCTTTGGTGTCGTATTTCCATAAGAAAGACTATTTTCACATATTGTTTATGGACACAACCTTTAAGAATTTGAATTATCAGGAGTTGACCTAAACCCTGATAGTTTTAAGCTAAAGAAATCATTGAGCTACAAGCGACAAACTTGCTATCACTCATGAAAGGAGTAAGGTAAAGGTACTTGGGATGGAGATAATTGGGTCAAATGCTAGCTCGAGATCTGCTTAAACTTCTTGGAGTGAGATTGGGGAATGTTTCTTTCATAAGGTTCTTCTAAAAGAAACAACCCTTTCATGCTTTACTCCTAACTTCTTAAAGTGGTTCGCATTTATGGGGTAATTAAGCTTGAGGTAAGCCCAACCTTGAAACCTTCCTCTAGCATCTTTGTAGTTTCTCCCTAAGGTAGATTGGGTGACTAGAGGGCATTGGCTTTGCCTAAGGGAGCTCCAATGGTCGATCTCTATTCTTACTTTTTTTCTTGAGTTTTGAATAAATTTTTTTCTTTTCTTACTTATTTATGCTAGAGGGAGAGGTACCTTTCAAAGTGGGAATAATATCATTTGCCATGTCGGATTGTATATTTTTGCCCTATTTAGTAACTTACATTTAGCACTTAGGATGGAACTAGGAAGAATTCTAGTTCCTTGGGCGTTAAAGAAGGGGCCCAACCTAGGAATAACCATATTTCCAAATAAGTCCCTTAGGAGTCCACTTGGGTTATATGAAGTTTCTATTGAATCCCCCGTCTGATTTGGAATTGACATTATAGGACTAGGTAATCCCATTGCTAAAGAAAGTATGTGTGAGATAGTAGAACCTCCCAGATTCCCAAGCAAATTTTTTTTCAAATTGGGTAGGGCAATTTCAAAAAGTCTCTCCAAGACTAATTTGAAATTTTCCACCGATATAGGATCATCATCATCAAAAGAAATTTTTCTTGGAGCTAAAGGGAACTTACCAAAATTGCCATGTATTCTTGTAAGGTCACAAGAGACTTCTCAGCTAGAGTAGTCCACAAACTATCACTACTTAAAGCTAGACGATAAGGAGGTTCAAAACCTCTTGGAAAAAGGGAGGCAACTTTGATGTTTTATTCCTTAAAAAGTGACTCCTAAATGGACTATAAAAATTAGCCTTGAGCTATGTAACATATGGGAGTTCATCATTCTTCATCTTTTTAAGAGTAGCAATACTGGAAGTATCGAGCAAGCACCATTGATTGAGATGTCCAATACAACCATAATAGAAGCACATATCTGGCAATCATTCATATTTAAATTGGATATTCTAGATTTCACCATCATCTACAGGAAGGCAAAAACGAGGGGGGAAGAGGTTTATCCACCTCAATAAGAATTTTCACATGAATACAATTTTTCTACCAACTGAAGAGGTCTAAATTGATAACCTTAATTAGGCCTTTAAATTGTTTGCTGATGGAGAGGGGAGCCTTTTTGTTGACTAGGTTCCTCGATAAATAGTAAACTTGGACAAAGAATATCAAGGACAAAAAATCAACCATAGACCATAGTATGTTCGGGTTCCATTCCTGTAAGATCAGGTGTTGGTAGGCAATCGACCTGGAGACATTTTCTAAGGAAAAATTCTTGTCCTTCTGATGAACATCTCCACAACTCTAGGTAAAAGTGCTACCGTAATTCTGCTTAATAATGGACGATCGGTCGTTTATAAGGTCATCCTGGCATACGCCAAAGATGGGTGGTGTGCGCCACCCCTAGACTAACCCGATGCTCTGGTACATGCCTATCATCACCTGGCGTGACCAAAAGCTAACAAACTAACAAACCTGGCATGTGCCAACTAGGATGGTGTGCGCCAATTAAACAGCAGAGTTATAGCAAATTGCAATAAGAGTAAATAGGGTTATCGATCCATAGAGATTGAGGTGTTAAGCCTACTCTAAGGTTTACATACTTACTAGGATCAGATTATGAAGTTTGTAGTTGAACTTAAGTGATCTAAAGTCTTAAACATCAAGCATCAAGAGCATAAGAACAAGCACATAGTTAGTTTATAACATAAAATAGATTATCAACAACTAAAAAGCTAAAAGCGAGCTAAGTATCTTAAACCAGCAACATAACCATAAGATAAAGAGGGGTCTAAGTGTATGTGATGTGGTCTGAGTGAATCAAAGGCAACCTCAACCAAACTTTCGTGCAAGATGAGTCTAAATTGTTACTTACCAAGCTTAGAAGGTTAGATATGTTCTTTCGACCCCACCAACCAACTAAACTAAATTAAATACCAACTATAAGCTCCACTCCAAGAACAATCAGTAGGTTACCAAGGAGATTTCTCTCCTAGCAAGAGTACTAATCATCAAATCAACCTATCCATCAATTCTATCTCTTGTCGGTCTCAAGTTTTAACTAGCTACTAAGGCTTGGTGATGAAGCAAGTCTAAGCAATAGGATCAAGCATGTCGATAAGAACACATACATGAACATACACAACTCTCATCAGTGGCTACATCAAAGGTAACAAGGCACCAAACTCAAACAACTACTCACAAATACTAATATAAACACAAAGCATTAATCAAAGACAAAGAGTAAAAAGGAGGGAGACTTATCAAGACTCCAAGCTCCCCCTCTTCAAGTCCACGTTCTTTTACCAAAAACCAACTTTTATTTCTGTGTTTTTGTCCAAAGTTCTTCTCCCCTAGTTTACAAAGACAAACTAGCATATATACTAAGAAACTAATGGAATAGTAAACTAAATATCTAATCTAACTTATCTACTAAAATATCTAACCTAAAAATATCTAAAAAGAGTTAGCCATTGTCTCCCTTTCCTTCAGAAAGCTCTAAACTGCCCTTGTCAAGTCTTGTCATTTATTTGTCCAACACTCATCTTTATTTTTCTTTTGTCTGTCTGGTCTGGCATGCGCCAGCTTCAAGTGACGTGCGCCAAGTCTTCATGTTTTCCCTTTTCGAATGCATCTGGTCATCTGAGTGAACAGTTGTTTGAGTAATAGATACTTGGCGTGTGCCATAAAAGCATAGCGTGCGCCAACTTCTCGTGATAAGCACTCCTTAGCATCGCGACTTCCTTCTCATCCATACCTTCTCATGTCCACTCGAATGTCCTCCACTTCTCCTCAAATATGCTCCTAAAAACAAGCAAACATAATGAAAACAATAAACTTAACATTAACACACAATGAACAAAAACTAATACTAAGACAATTAAAACCTAACTAAATCAACCTAAAACACTAAGAACGATCAACTAAAAGGACACGAATAATGAGTGTTTTTGACACTCATCACACCCCCACACTTGAATCTTTGCTTGTCCCCAAGCAAAAACTCAAAATGCGGACAAACTAAACCAAAATCAAATACAAACAAACAAACAAACACAAAACAAGGTAAAGACATAGCATGAATATATCAACACTTAACTTCCCTCAAAAACATCAAACCTGCATCACAATTAAATCATAATCTAAGTTAGTTCTTCAATCCATAACACAAAGCACAACGAACTAGTAGGTACCTCAGCACTCAATTGTTTAAACAAGTGTTAACTCTACATAAAAGACACTAGAAGGTTGACCTCACGAGGATAGATAAGTGTTTCACTCATATCTGTATGGTCAACTTCCTATCACTCGCATACATGTCAATGTACTCAAAGCATCCTACGTCCTACTCAGCATTATCTAAAAGTCGTAATGGTTACTAATGATCAGGGGGTCTTTTCATCAGGTTGTAATGGGACTTGAGGTAAAGGTGAGGTATAATATATTGATAGTGGCTAAACCACCCAATCCAAGGACATGTCACAAATGTAACTAATCACTCGTCTAATCTAAACATCTTCACATATATAACATACATAAGCACACTCCCCAAATATCCCAATTTCCTAAGACCGAGAAGCACAAGTATTGCCTAGACCACATGCCTTATTCAAATACACATTCTTTTTCGCTTCTTTTTCTTTTTTTTTAACATCACATTCATAAACTTTACAAACTTAGCACGTTCTAAGCAAAAACTTAGCTTCTAACACGGCCATACTGCCACATCCCAACAGATATAAACCAAGTGAAACCAAAGCTACCAACTAAACCCAATACACATACCAACCTATAAGTCCTCGAATCGGATGATCAAAGGTAAGGAAGATGGATAATATAAGGTTTGTAGTCGGCTTCCTAATCTACGATCAAGAAAAGGCTAGGCTCAAATAGTTTAAACAATGGATATAATAGGGATTTTGACTCTAAAGCTCTAGGCTCAATATCAAAGAATGTCCCCATCTTCTCACTAACTTCCATGCAACCTAGACTACGATAAGTACTAGTAGGATATCTCGATCAACTAACTAAGTATGCACCTCATAAAAAATATTAAGACAAATGTCTCTTCCTTTAGCTCAAATACTCACAAGGTACACTCATCAACCCTTTAGTTTAGTCTACATAGTTAAACCACTAATCTAAACAACAGAGTGCGAGATTTCTACCCAATTCCTAGGCTTTGTGCTGGGATTAAATTCCTAACTAAGAAAATGATAAAATTCTAACACAAGTTGAAAATTTTTGAGGGGGATCAAATTTTTGAAAAATTCATGCCAAGTCTAAACCTAAACAAAACAACCTAACATGCTGACATACTAAACAACCTAAAAGGAAGATTCCGAGAAGGAACCCTCCCCCACTATGTCACCAAAGATATGAAAAACCAATCTCAAAACAAACATACACAAACAAACATGCAATAGATTAACTCACTAATGACTTATTATGTAGACTACCTTCTTGTGACCTTTTTAACTTTAAGCCTAATAGGATCACTGTCTAGTAGCGTAACATAATCATTAAATGAGTTTCAAACACACAAAACTCAAAAATAGAGTCAAAATGCAAGAAAATAAACAAATAAAGAAAACAAATAAAGAAAAATACAAAAGTAAAGAAATAGGAGCTCCCTGTCAATCATCAGAAGCTGGAGGAGGTGGTGGTGGGAACATGAAATCACTACCAAAGTTCTCCGCCCAAGTGTGCATCTACTCAGCGTGTGCTTACTGCTGCACATAATACTCTATCTGGAATGCCATGTGAGCTCTCTGATTGGCACAGAACGCCCTCTGCTCCTCTCTCTGAGCTCTAAGCTTAGACTCCATGTGAGCATTATAGTCGTATTGGCAGTCCCATCCGGTTGCATTGCTAACTGCATAGTCCTACAGTTGCATGCTGTATCCATGAAGCTACTCTCTGTGACTATGTAGCTACACCTGCATCGCATCCAACTGGACACATAAAAATTAAATATCTGACTACAAGTCAGGTACCTGATAACTCAGCCCTGCATCATCATGCTGGGCCTAGTACTGATGGCTTGGGCCTGCTTGCTCCTACTGCTCCTCTCTCTATGCTGGCACCCTACCTGGTGTCCCAAGGCTTATCTAGACTGCCTGTCTCTCCTCCTAAGGCTTGTACTCGATGACCTCAACTCTATCGATCATCATCTTTTTGATCAGCTTACTCATGTGGAGCTTCTTGATGCTGAGCAGCACTGGCTCTAAAATCATTCCACGAAAATCTGCAAACTGCCTCAAAAAATAGTGACGTGTAATGTGAGAAACATTATGACCTAAGTACAAATACCTAGGTTCCCTATCGCTAATGGATCTAGCAAAGTAGTTGATTATCATAGCAAAAGTGCTGAAAGGAATATCATGGCAGAGGCAATTAATGGCATATAGCTGAGATCGAAAGACTTTAGACTCTTCTCATTGACTACTAATGGTCAGAGTCATAAAGCGATGGAGGATGTCTGATATGGTTCTCTAATCAGTAAGTTAGGCGCCTTCCCCAACTCGTATCTCTCAAATCTTGTGATCTCGTGCCATGCCCAATGGGCCTGACTAGTGGGAGAGAAGTCTAATATACCTGGTCCAGCCTTAAGGCTGAAAAGATCATTGAACTCAACCTCATCCATGCTAAAATTAGTGTTAAATACACGTGCAGTAAATGATCATCTATTAGCTACAACCTGCAACATGCAATAGAACTTTAACACTAATTCTTGCCTAGCCATAATCTCTTTGTTCTCAAAATACCTTCATCCTAGTTTCCTAAAAGCTGACCTCAGTTGTCTATCTACCCCTAGTTTCTGTATATCTTCCCAATCAATCATAAAATGACTAAGGGCACTAAGGCAAGAAATTTTTTGATACCTCTCTCCCTCCCAATTGTGGAAGATTGCGAAGGGAGCATTGTAGCGTTCATGGATGTCTTGAGGTAGAGATCTAGGAGGAGAAGGCGAAGGGTTTCTTTGGTGCTTCCTCCTATCTCCGCGTGGAATCCGACTAGATCCTATAGCATCCGCCATTGCAAACTTTGTTTCAAACCTTGGGAACTGTGGGTAAATAGTTTGGGAGTTTTGGAAGTTGAAAATTTATGAAGAAACTCGATTGCTCGAGAGCTTTATAGTCGATTCTACCCAAACCCAGCGTACGCCAAGTCTGTTGGCATACGCCAGCTTCCTCCTTTCGCACAACTCTGGCATGTGCCAGAACCTCCATGTTCACAAGATATGGCTTGCGCCATATGTACACTTCGCAAAAACTTAACACCTAGGATATAAACACTAAAACTAATATAATAAACATAAGAAAAAGACTTCTAATCTAATTTGTTTGGCTTTTATGTACGTTGCATTCCTGGAAAGCTTGAAAACCAGATGCTCCATCTGCATGGGTCAATGGTGCAACTTGGACGTTCGCAAATCACATAACTCATGAATGGCATACTATGATGAACTACCTCTTCATGCAACCTTTTTGGCTTTAAGTCTAATAGGGTCACTACGTAGTACACAGTACGCTCATTTTGCGAGTTAGTGCTATTCTTGCTATATTTCCCATCATGTTCCAATTTTCTGCACTTTGGACAATCCAAATCTCTTCATCCTCCTCTTGAAGGCACTCTTTGATGTTCCTCTAGAGTGTCTCAAGAAATTTTCTTCTCGTTTCTCAATTCTCAAGGTCTCTTGTGCTCGATGGAGAGCGATGAGACAAATGTCAATCGGGATCTTCCTAGTAACTAAGACACTGACTAGATGAATATACTTAGCGTAAAACATCCTGTTCTTTATTCTCTGCAGGTAAAAGAGCCTTACTTTGTTTCAAAAGGTCAAGCACTGGATGGCATATTAATCAATTTCACCTCCGTATCTCGATTAATATCGCCCCCTCCAATGTAAATTTTGCATCATTGCCTGTTGACTCGAAAGACTATCCTGTTGCTATTTTTCAAATCAAGTGCTCTAAAAGGGAACACTTTAACAATTTGGTAAGGGTCGCTCCACTTAGATTTGAGCTTCCCCGGGAAGAGTCTTAGTCGCGAGTTATAGAGAAGAACATGCTGCCCCTTCTTAAAATCTTTCTTGATGATAAGGGCATCATGTCTTCGTTTGGTCCATTCCTTGTAAAGCCTTGAGCTTTCGAATGCTAAGTCCTGCATTTCATCCAACTCTTCAAGTTAGAGGATTTTGCATTCTCCAGCCTTTTTGTAATCGTAATTAAGGGTTTTAACGGTCCAGAATGCACGATGCTCAAGCTCTACTGGAAGATGGTATGCAATCTTCGTTCGTCCATAAAATGTCCTACATCATCCTTTCCTCCTTAAGAACAAACTAGTCTTGAGTTGATAATAATAAGGTCCCCTGGGCAATCTTGCACACATCCCTTGTCACGCATCACCAAGAAACCATTAGAATTACTCAAAAGTTGTGGTTGTACTTAGTGCCTTCCCTTCTAGTAGAACAAATATTTGGAGCTCAAAATAGTAGGATACACCATGGCCAACATATTCTCTTTAGCCCTCCTTTCAACAGATTTTATATCATTCCAAATAATAATCAAAGAAGATCCATGAAGATAATCGAAGTGATCAATGCTAAGGAAATCAAATGCTCAACTTCAGATTCATAAAAGACATCACCTTCTTGTAAACAATCTTTCGTAGGCTTCTTAATGGTAAGAACAATTGAATCCCCATTCTGCCATAAAGCTGATGACTCATCAAATAATTTCTTGAGGTTTATCAATGTTAAATCACTCTTATTGAGATGCTCAACATCAAATAAATCTTCAGAGAAGTGACCAAACTCTTTCCATATCAAAGTCTCTTCAGAAATATGATTTTTAGACATTGGATCAGGAACTTTAGCATTCAATATCTTTCCTTCTTCAACCAAAGGTGGTTGCATTGCGGGCGATATGACCATTTTCCTCAATTGTTCAAGAACCTCTTGCATCAAGGCCTCTAAGTTTCCCAATCGCTTAGCTATATTGGGGTCAGACATAGTGGCTTGGCCTTTTGGTGGTGCTTGTGATGTTAATTGAGGAATGGTTTAGAGAAATCATGTAACCTTGTTGATCGGCTCTTATATGGGCTTAAAGGATGAATTTTAGGGAAATGGAACTCACTCTCAATGCAGAAATTGAGTGGATCTCACAAAGCTCTGATACCACCTAACATAGCAAGAAACGTGTTCCAAAGTTTACTAGATAAATTCCAAATGAGTGCAACTTCCGAAGCATAAACTGAGTTTGTTCTAATTTGAATAGCCAGCTAAGGGCTAGATAATTTCAATTCAATCATGGAAGATAATCCATTTGCAAGACAAGTTCGTCTAGATTTAGGAATAATTCAAATGATGCTTTTATTTATTCTTGATCAGCTTATAATGAGAGGCGAGTTTTAAGGCATGATTAAAGAAGCATACGTCCAGCTTCCTTTCACCCCTTTTAAACACTTTAACCTCTACTTAATGGCTATTACATCTTGCCTTATTAAGCTTCTCATGAGTTATTACAAGCATTCAGATAGTTTATACAAAATTATTACAAAGTAAAGAAACCATGCAAAATCATGCAATCTTCGTGTGTTCATAAAATGTCCTATGTCATCCTTCCCTCCTTAAGAACAAACTAGTCTTGAGTTGATAATAATAAGGTCCCCTGGGCAGTCTTGCACACATCCCTTGTCATGCATCACCAAGAAACCATTAGAATTGCTCAAAAGTCGTGGTTGTACTTGGTTCCTTCCCTTCCAGTAGAACAAGTATTTGGAGCTCAAAATAGTAGGACACACCATGGCAAACACATTCTCTTTAGCCCTCCTTTCAACAAATTTCAGATCATTCCAAATAATAATCAAAGAAGATCCATGAAGATAATCAAAGTGATCAATGCTAAGGAAATCAATATGCTCAACTTCAGATTCATAAAACAAATCACCTTCTTGTAAACAATCTTTCGTAGGCTTCTCAATGGTAAGAACACTTGAATCCCCATTCTACCATAAAGCTGATGACTCATCAAATAATTTCTTGAGGTTTATCAATGTTAAATCACTCTTGTTGAGATGCTCAACATCAAATAAATCTTTAGAGAAGTGACCAAACTCTTTCGAAATCAAAGTCTCTTCAATAATCTGATTTTCAAACTTTGGATCAACAACTTTAGCATTCAATATATTGCCTTCTTCTACCAAAGGTAGTTGCATTGTCGGTTGTACAACCATTTTTCTTAACTGTGCAAGAACCTCTTGCATCAAGGCCATCAAGTTTCCCAATTGCTTAGCTTTATTGGGGTCAAACATAGTGGCTTAGCTTTTTAGTAGTGCTTATACATTAGTAGAGGCACGGATCAGGGATATCACGTAACCTTGCTGATCAGCTCTTATATGGGCTTAAAGAATGAATTTTAGGGAAAGGAAACTCAATATAGAAATTGAGTAGATCTCACAAAGCTCTGATACCACTTGACGTAGGAAGAAATGTGATTCCAAAGTTTACTAGATAAATTCTCAATGAGTGCAACTTTTGAAACATAAATTGAGTTTGTTCTAATTTGAATAGCCAGCTAAGGGCTAGATAATTTTAATTCAATCACCAAAGATAATTTGTTTACAAGACAAGTTCGTCTTGATTTGGAAATAATTCAAATGATGCTTTTATTTCTTCCTTGATCAGCTTATGAAGAGATATGGGTTTTAAGGCATGATTAGAGGAGCGTACGTCCAACTTCCTCTCACCCCTTTCAATTGCTCTAAGCTCCACTTAATGGCTATTACATCTTACCTTATTCAGCTTCTCATGAGTTATTACAAGCATCTGAACAGTTTATACAAAATTATTACAAAGTAAAGAAACCATGAAAATCATGCAATCTTTTTGCGTTCATAAAACATCCTATGTCACCCTACTTGAGGGAAAATTTCTTTGGGAGCCTCTTCCTTTTTCTCTATTAAAGAGTTGATCTCATACATGTTGAACCTCAATGAGCTTCTTCTATCTCGATTGATACTCCTATATTGGTCACACCTAGCTTGATGGATGAGTATGTCGCTATATAGAGTTACGATCATCTTACTCTAATTGCTATCACTACTACTCTAATCCTTCTTAGTGAGCCAACTGCATCAATTTAAGTTATATTAACAATAATTTACCTACCACTATGGTTCAATTGCTCTCCCTAAGTTGAATACTGATGAGTATGATTTGGTATGTCTTACATCTATACTTGTTAATTCATTTATCTTGACCATCACCTAATCTTAGTTACTATAGACTTGTTTTGAAGGTGTCCTTTTTGTCAGGACCTTTCACCAACGTTCTGACCCTATTGAGCCTTATAAAACCATCCTTTTTGATAGAAGTATTGTTAATAATATCATTAAAGATGTTGAAACTAGTGTGAGAGAAATTGAGAATTTCTTGAAAGATGATTTGATTGTAATCATCTCGTCATATCTATGACATTATAGAGATGTCAGAGTTTGACCTAAATAGAAGGTTTTCTTTAGATGTACATAATGCTTTATCTTACTTAAAGTCTCATGTGTTTAGTTTTACCACTCTACGTGATAAGGAGCTAGTGCTTGCCTTATGCAGAGACTTCTTAGATTCTTTAAATTGGTAACTCCTATTATTTCCCAAGTTTCAATTTTAAACTAACTCCATTACCTAACCCTCTTCTTTTTAGGTTCAAGTGCCATAAAAAATTCTCCCAGGTTGACCTCTTATATACAAAGGAAGTTGAGAGACATTTTGAGGCTATGACTGCCTCCTAAGCCATCATAAAGTCTTATATTGAGCAGCTTACTCTAGCTACATGGCAGGTAATAGAAAGGGATTAAACTCTTTATGTCAACATTAATTAGGCAAATAGATTCTATGCAGAGCTTGTGTGGGCTTAGTGAGAGGGTGATTGCCTACAAGCCAAGTTATGTATAGATTGGTGGAGGGGTGACTTCTTATTAGGATGCCAAGTCCTATAAGGACACTATCCTTGCCAAAGCTATAAAGGAGAGAAGGCATTTGGTGACCATATAAGATAGGAGAATGTATAACTTTTTAGATTAATTTTCTAACTTTCTTTTTTGTAAACTTATGATTGTACTTTGCTTATTCTAGGACAATGAGTGACTTAGGATTTTGTGTAGTTAGTTGAGCACTTTTGGATATTGGACCATATGTTTTGGATTTTCAGTTTATGTTCAACCATTTTGTATGAATAAGAAACCATGAGTAGATATTTTTATAATCTTTAACACCTACTTCATAAGTAATTTTATTACTAAATAACAGCCTAAAGTTGGCAAAAAATGTTAAGTACTAGTAAATTCAATTTTTTAAATGATCATTTTCATGTGTATCTTAAACTAGAATTAGCATTTACATATATCTCTTAATTAGCATGTACAAGAAACATGTCTTCTAGTATGTATTGGCTATTTACTGGGTCTATCACATCTTGCATCCATATTGCTAAGCATATCCTTCAAACAAGTGATCATCTGCTTATGCACAATGCCATCAATACTAACTAGTCAATATGATCCATTCTAAAGTACATCATGTGCTTCAAAAGACTCTTCCCAATTGGGAGATCATTTCTTGAGTTTTGGGTCCTTTTGGCCTAGTAAAAGTATCACCCTCTAGATTATGTTACCTCTTTCAAAGTACTTCTCTCTGATTCTTTTATTGTATGCCTTTTTCATGACCCCCTTCTACTAGAGGATGGCATCTAAGCCTTTATGTCTCATGGATTGCTGCCATTGCTAAATCATAGTCTAAGGTTGACATGTGCATATATTCAGCTCTCTTTAGTAATGGTACCATCATCTCTAAAGGTATCATATCATCATGTTCATATGCTAGAGCAAAAGGTGAAGTACACATTGTCCCCTTCTTTGTAGTACGAAATGCCCAAAGAGCTTCTAACAGTGCAAATTGTCAAGTTCAGGGCTTTTCTCTTACCGCTTTCTCTATACAAACTTTTAACAACTTATTGCTCAAATTAGCTTGGTCATCGCCCTACACATAATATGGGAGTGAGTAAGTAATCATGAAACCCACATTCCTTACAAACTTTTGGACATCTTCTCCTATGAATAGTATGGCTTTATCGATCATGATGGCCTCTAGTATCTCCAATCTATAAATATTGTATTCTTTAAATAACTAGATAACTAGATAATTATCTCCTCATTCACTATCTTTATAGGAATAGCTTCCACCTACTTAGTGAAGTATGCCATGATGATAAACAAGTGACCCTTGGTAGAGGTGAGATGGAATTTGTTTTTTTGATAACATCAATAGCCCATCACTTAGATAGTCTAGGTTTCACTATAAGGTGGAATAAGTTAGCCATGGCATATTACACTAGGCCATGTTTTTGGCACTTTTACCAATTTGTATAGTTGATATAATCCTCTAATATTATAGGCTATAAGTAGCCATAGTGATACATCAACCATCTTATCTTAATACCTAATTGATGTGTTTCACAAATGCTTTCGTGAATCTCTATCATGGCTAACATTATTTCTTGGAGGCTTAAGTAGAGTAAGAGTAGTGCATCTACAATCCTTTGGTAAAAAGTATTATTGATAAACTCAATACAAGGAGTTTTACCTTTAATTGCTTGTTGTAGCAGGAGCCTGGATCCTTAAAGTAATTAACAAACTCTTTTCTCTAATCTTAATCAAGATAAAGGAGATCCACCTCTATTATTAAGGTTATTAAGGTCAATTTGGTAAACACCAAAGATATCTGGAAATTAACTAGCACTATGTTAGATCTCATGAATGCACAAGAACTGGATGCAATCTATGCTAGCTTGTTAGCTTTAAGATTTTGTGTATGATCCATGAATTTAATGATGACATCTTTAAAGCCCTTTAATAGCTCTTAAATGCATCATAGCAAGACTAAATCCTATTGGGTCTATATTTGATTTCTCTTATGACTTGATTGATCACCAACATGGAATTTCTAAACACCCACATGTTCTTAACACTTAAGGCCTTTAGGGTGAGTGAACCAAGTAGTAGTACTTCATATTCTTCTTAGTAGTTAGTGTAGAAAAATTCAAATAAGAATGATGCCTTAGTCTTAACACCATTTGGGGACTTGAATCTTTGACATATTTCTTAGTTTATGAGAAAATCTAACTTATGGTTCCAAATAAGAAAATGAGGAAATGGAATCCATTGTCATTAAGAATTAGAAATAGAATATTTGGCCCTAAAAATTTGATTCCAAAATGGGTTC
>SOPF01026390.1:0-10291 GCA_012979155.1 Hypericum perforatum | reverse complement strand
AACGCATCAAGCCCGAAAACTCTTGTGTGCCCAGTGCCCACTAGAAGAAAACCACCACTTCAGAAAATTCATAAAACTTTTGGCGTTTCACATGGTAACTTTTACTTTTCGTAAAAATTCGCTGAAATATTTGTTGTTAAAATTTTAGTGTTTTAATTAAAAAATTAAAACACATAGTTGAAATTGGATATTAACTTTTTCATTTTTGCGTGAGCATAAAAAACATATTTAAATTTCTCACAAAATTATTTTCAATTTTCTTTTACCTTCTTTCATTTTTCCCCATTTCTTTCAAGGTTAGTTTTATTTAATAATAACGTGTGTAAGGGTTGAGTATCCTGTACACAAACAAATTGTACCCACACAGGATCATCACAAAAATCCACTAGAATATAATATTGTCTTTGATGATTGAAATTCCAAGATCATCTTTGGAAGTTGCAAGCAATTCCAATGTTGAACAACAAAGCTTAAGCGAACTAATTTGCGTAATTTTACCAACTCCAAAGCACATGGGTCACTCCGCTCTTGGGGGCTTCTTTCGCATAATAATGCGCTTCTTCCTTGCAATGGACGGTTGCTTCCAATCTACTTAGGTGAACCAGCTAGATAATTGGTACAAACGTAACATAATTGGTAAATCTAGGAGCCATATATTGGTGTCATAAGATTATAGTAGTTTTTAAATTTAACTGCCTATATCGAGTAGAAATTATCAACCGGTTTCATGTGAACGAAACAGGTTCTAGCCGCCGCAAATCCAATTTTAAGCAATGTCAATATTTTTTCCGAAGGATACCCTTCTCGGTATGTCGGTTGCGTAGGTATAACTTATAAGTACATATACACCTTATTAATTAATTCAATTAAGAAGTTGACATGTTTTTCCATTGTAATAATCACCGACCTCAGGAAAACCGGAGCAAGCAAGTTTTGCGAGACACGACATTAATCTTGTAAGAGGTAACTCTCCAATACATATGTTCCTTGGTTAAAAATTGTGGAGTAATTTTACTAATAGAAAATTTTGAACAGCTTAAAATTTTATAAAATACATCAAGCATGTTTCATGGAAGAGCCTGATTATTTCGGCTGATATATAGTCAAACTTAGATAGCATTGAATTCTGAATTATCTAATTTTTTCTGGCCCAATTGTTAAACTTCTGTCTGATTGTTAAAAATATTTTAAATTCTACAGACTAAATTAATTAGTTTTAATGTATAAAATCTGAATTCTACCCTTGGAAGAAAATCTTACAGCCGCCTGTACTTTTAACAAATGGACTCGATTGCTTGCGTTATGTGTCACACGTAGACTAATTAAGTTTCCTTCTGCAGGTGTATCAGCATGCATTTACGGAACAAAAAGCATATCATTCCCTTTATCACATGCAACCAAGGAAACAAGATATCGATATAATGATAATGTATTTTACTTTATTTTACGAAAAATTGATAAGTCAATTTTTAATTACTTATGAAAATAGAATTTATTTGATTCTCACCCGCATAAATTTACGTAGAAAAAAAACACATAAGACAAATATATCATAAATTCAAATATACCCACCCTGTCTCTTGTACTTGCATTTACTATTTGATAATTATTTAAGCCCCTCCCTTCATAATCCAGCCTAGCTATTACACATCACTTCCACTTCATTAATTCTACAAAACCAAGGATCCCTCCCATTATCATATTATGACCCATCCAAACATCAGAAATTCAAAAACTACAAGTACACGTGAAGCACCAACAGAGAGAAAACAACGGCAATCAAGAACAGGATGAGGCCACTTTTCACAATATCACTATTATACATCATCTCTTTCCTCTCAGTTGCCTCTTCTAGGAGCCACAAACCCAATTTAGGGTGGTGGTGCAACAAAACACCGCACCCGGAGCAATGCGAACACTTCATGCGCCACAGCCATAGAAGGTTCGCCCCCAAGCACGAGTCCCAGTTCCGAAAAATGACGGTCCAAGCCGCGCTTGATCGGGCAGTGAACATCCACCAACAGGTCAGTCGTAAAATGTTTCGGTAACACAGTCATAACTTTTGATTCGAGTGTCATATTGCTGCAATATTTAAAGTTACATACTTAACACAGAGATACAAAATTGTAAAACTATGTCGTTTCAAAAATTATGATTTTTTTGAAACATGTTTTTTTTGAAACATGTTCTGTATGAATCTTGTGTATCAAAATTTGACTATTTTAGCGGGTTGATCTCATGAACCATTCGTTACCGCAGATCCCACAGTTGAAAGAGCATTGCAGGACCCGCAACGAGAAGCGGGTCTGGTCCGACTGCCTGAAGCTCCATAGCAACGCCCTCCTTCAACTGAACCGCTCCCTCCACGGCCTCTCGGCCAAAAGGAAACCGAGCTGTACCTACACCGACGCCCAGACCTGGCTAAGCACAGCCCTAACCAACATCCAAACGTGCAATTCCATCTCGTCGGACCTCAACGTGTCGGCGAGGATAGTCGCCCCCGTCGCGGCCAGCAACCTGTCGGAGCTCATCAGCAACTCCCTGGCGGTCAACGGTGTGTTTCTTGAGAAACAAGACAACAACTCACAAGGGTTCCCGAAATGGTTCCCAAGGAACGACAGGAGGATGTTGCAAGATGTCTCGCTTAAGGCTAACCTCGTGGTGGCCAAGGACGGGTCCGGGAACTTCAGAACGGTCCAAGCGGCCCTCGACGCGGTGGCGAAGCGGAGGTACACCACCAAGTTGGTGATCCACATCAAGAAAGGGGTTTATGAGGAGAATATTGAGGTGAGTATTAGTAATAACAATGTGTGGCTCATAGGAGATGGGACGAGGAGTACTATTATTACCGGTAATCGGAGTGTCGGAGGAGGTTATACAACTTATAGCTGTGCAACTGCAGGTAAATTACTAGTTTTTTTTTGTCTGTTAATTCTTCAAAGGTCTTCAAATTTTTTATGTTAATTATGGGACATTTTGATAAAAGATTAGAAGTTAACACTCACTAAAAAATAAGTAGGACAAATAACTATTATAACAATTTTAGCTAATTAAGTTGATTTTTGAATCTATCCATGTATTTCAATTCTTAGCACTTGATCTACTTGTCAAGAGAATTATTGTTTTGTTATGTGCCAAAGTTTTAAAGGAGTCATAGTTTCGTACACAGTGAAAATAATTTTCTCTGATAAATCTCTACTTGTCATTGTTTTAAAATTTTGTGATTGGATCGTTGGACCATGACCCAGCGTACAAAGTAGGTCGAGTTAATTTTAAACTTCGGACAAAGTTGGACGGATGATTAACAGTTTATCGCTATTGGACTGGTCCAGATAACTGACCAGAATATTAACAAATATTCTCTCCTATTGCAAGGTTGCTGCCCTTTTAACTACCTTTCAATAGAAAAGTGCCATATTAACTGTCTGACTAGTCATTGCAAGACATATTTTAGGAAGGGGGAATATATGCTAGTTTAATTATTGTGGTAACAATTAAAGCTACTGGTTTGGCTGTTTTCCAAATTTTCCAAATTGTAGCTTTTCGTCTTTTGGTAGAATCTCCATCTCTTATATCCATTTTACTACTTCTATAACTGGTCTCTGTCCTATTAGACATGTGGAATCTAGATGCTAATTTTGTACAAAATTCCGAGGGAGGGTAGTTCCCGGTGCCAACTCGGCATTATTTGAAAAATACTTCCTAATCTTTAATTAACTTATCAGAAATTTGAAAATTCTGTGATTCAAACTTTTATTAGCTACTTTATATTTTAGATATCAGATCGTTGAACCAAAAAATTTATCAAAAGTCAGAGTTACGCTATATTTTTCCATCATCCGGCGCGAAACCTGTAGCATGTGCATATTGCCAAACTAAAACATCATCGATTTACTTCCTCAGGAGATGGCCTAGTGTCAATTTTAATAACATTTCATATGCAGACTTTGAAATAAATGTTAATAAATAAATAGTATAAAAATAGAAGAGCTTTTACTTATAGCAGCTTTTTACTATATACGAAAAGTTATATGCAACAATGAATTATGCCATAAGAATTCATTTTAAAAGTAATATAGTATTTTGGACTCATATATAAATGGACGTTTATATACCAGTTACCTTAAGATTTATATTACATTTATAGATTATTATTAGGTAAGTACCATCATTTTATTTATTTAAAATGATGCAGACAATAATTCACTTGAAACCCATGCAGGAATCGACGGCCTTCGCTTCGTCGCTCGCGGGATAACCTTTCGGAACACCGCCGGCCCATTGAAGGGCCAGGCTGTGGCCCTCCGGTCAGCCTCCGACCTGTCGGTGTTCTACCGGTGCTCCTTCGAGGGGTATCAAGACACCCTCTTCGTCCTCTCGCAGCGCCAGTTCTACCGCGAGTGCTACATCTTCGGCACCATAGACTTCATCTTCGGCAACGCAGCTGTGGTCTTCCAGAACTCCATAATCTACGTGAGGAGGCCGCTGAAGGGCCAACCCAACGTCATCACCGCGCAAGGTCGCTACGACCCTTTTCAGAACACTGGAATCTCCATCCACAACTCGAAGATCCTTCCCGCCGACGACCTCAAACCGGTCGTCCGGGCGTTCAACACCTACCTCGGAAGGCCGTGGATGCAGTACTCGAGGACCGTTATTCTGAAGACTTACATTGATGGGTTTATAAACCCTGCAGGTTGGTGTTGATTTTTTTAATGTATTAATCAATGTTTTTCATGCATTCGTTTCATTTAAAGAAGATCGAAATATTATGGAAATGAAAGACCATTAATGTTGAACATCCAACCTTCTTGGTTCAACTTTTAATCATTAGAATTTAATTAGTAAATTGTTGATTAAATACAAAAATTTAAATATGAACTGACTCGTTATAGATATAGAAAAGACCTTGGATTGAAACCATAGGATTAATCTTGAATATCCAACCTTATTGTACCATAGGATTAATCTTGAATATCCAACCTTCTTGAATATACCATACTGTTAAATATTTCCTCACCACGACATTAAAACCATAGGATTTTACTAATGTAGAGAGTTCGTAATTAATTGATCATAACAGTGAAAATACTCTACTTTTTTTGTTGCAGTATGAGAAGACTATACCATAATTTTGAATTGAATGGAAACAGTCAGATGAAATCTAACAAGACTTATATCTCAAGATTTAACTATACTCATATTTAACAAAATATTTCTTGTTATGGTTGTAATACTATGGAATTAGTGATTCATTTTATTGATAACGAATATATATTTACATAAGGATATCTCCACCCACTTATTATCTTATCATTTTAATAAAAAATTACTAATTTTTGAATTACAACGTATCGATAGGAAGAATATTTTTTAAAAAAATTATTGATTCAACAATAATGAATTTAGTGAAAATATTACTGGCAGGCTGGTCAAGGTGGGAGAAGACCAACTTTGCCTTGGACACGGTGTACTACGGCGAGTACATGAACTCCGGGCCTGGCTCATCTACTAAAAATAGGGTTAACTGGAAAGGCTACCATGTAATAACAAGTCCGGCAGTCGCCTCCAGTTTCACCGTCGGCAACCTAATCGCCGGTAGTTCGTGGCTGCCGATCACCGGTGTTCCGTACACCGCTGGCCTCTGATGATCTTCCAACTATTTTAAGGTGGCAATTTATTGTTGCTGATTATATATTTATTATTTCTTTTCGGTACAGATTTAAGTCACTTTGAATGTGTAAATTGGTGGTATATATATAGATTAAACTTATTGGTTTCGGGGTGCTCTTTACATTATCTCATTCAACACACTTCCTTTTCAGTAAATTTTAAACATACATTTGATTAGGCCTATTCAATGATACATGTCTAACCGGATATATTCAATAAACGGTGGAGTACTAATTTCAACCCTCGCAAAAAATAAAATAAAATGGAACACGATGATTTAGTCGTTCTACTCCTTTGGATCAATTTGAACAATCCTTGGAATTATCCACTGATGGAAATTTTTGGGATAGCATGGCCGTAATAGGGTATGTGGCTTATAGTTTTTTTTTTCGGGAGTATGTGGCTTATAGTTGACCTATCAGAGATCTCTTTTAGAATCACCTATCGAAGATCTCGAGATGGAATTCTTTTGAAACTCATCATTTTTCAGTATTGAGAGATTTCTATTAAATATCTTAAACTCGAATCTGGATTATTTTAAGTGATTCAAATCTAATTATAATAAATGTTCAATGTAATGCCTTATTTCCAAATTTGTCATATTTGAAAATGAAATGAATTTTTTTTAAATGAATTGAAATTATGTCCTTCATGTTAGTAAAGAAATTGAGAGGCCTAAATTTTTATAAATTAGAAATTTTAGTAGTTGGTTGGAGAAATAAAACAATTTATTTTGAGAAGGTAAATAAAACAATTTTGGGGAACCCTTTTTTTTCATTGAAGCCTAATGAACTCATAGAAGCCCAAATCTCATTCTCGCCCATTGGGCATCTTTAGCCCGTTTTGGATCGATGGAAATTGGAAAGTGGCTCGAGCTAAAATGCTCATTTAGTTGTCGTTGAGACCCACTTTTGTTGACCGTTGGATTACGATGGCAACTGGCCAACTGCTGGTTTCAAATATAAATTAATTGGTGTTTGCTTAATATGTTGTGTTTTTTAAGTCCTACGGAGAGATACAATAATGTGATAATTCTTCATTTTTTTCTTTCACACCTCATGAAGAATTAGTTAATTAATTCTACATTTTTATTTATACATTTAATTCAAGGCATATTAGTGTGGACTGAGTACGCATATTAGTGTTACATAATACCATCCACTCCACACCTTGATTATTCAAGGTTAAATACAGTGGGTACGATAACTGGGTACTAATTAAATTAATATCAACATTTTTAAAAAATAGAAAACTAGTCTAGTTACACTTCATATATTGTATTTTTTTTGTGAAGAACTTTAAGCAAGGTTATTTTCGTGTTCGTCACTTCTTTCCGTGCAAGTATATAATTTCCGTGCAACTTCTTCTTTCTGATTAAGATAACGCGTCCGAACGTCTTTACATTTTGTGCGTTGAATGTATAAAAAAGCCAACACGGAAGAAAAAGTCAGCCGTCTTCTGTCTTAGAGTTCCCCTTGCGAGAAGATTTCAATGACAATATATCACGTTGTAAATACTTTTCGCAGCTCCTAAAAAGCCATTTGTTATGTGTTTTCCTTTTCTGTTTTTATAACTAGATTATCCATTTAATTTAGGTTAAGGGGCATGGAAATTTGGTGCCGCCGGGTTCAACCATAATGATGTAGTGGTGAAATTAGAAATGTAGGGACCAGTCAAATGAGGTGACCACTACCCTTTATCTTCGTGGTTCAATTGCCATTTCCGTACAAACGAGAGAAAAGCAAAGTGTCACGGATGTTACTATCACACGGGCACAAAACAAAGTTTCTCAATAGAAGTATCCATCAATTTGTCAAAAAAATAAAATAAAGTCATAGAAACTTAAAAAAAAATCCAAATTTCTTTAAAAAAAGGTTTTAATAGATAAAAAATTATTAACGGTAGTAATATCTACAAAACATAAACGGTGTAGAATTCTCTGATATAAAAACGATGATGCAATTGTATTTTCTGTATAATTTTGTCCCGGTAAATCAAGTGGCAAAAATTGATGAGCGGAAAGAATATCTAGCATTGATGTTGTTTAAAATTTAATTTTACACTCCAATACTTGTATTACATGTAAATCCCGAGTTTTTTTAAGAAATAACATCTGACAAAATGATTATAGCAATCACCGAAAGGTTTTTTTTTTTGGTCAAGAATCACCGAAAGGTTTGGATCGGTAAGCGAAGTTAATATTGTATTGGTGCATTGTATGAGAACAAGTCTACGACAGGAAGGAACCCCTCGTTGCATGGGACAAGAAACGACAACCACCGTTTGTGTTTACCACGACACCACATTTTATCTCCTTAGCCCAAGCTCTTCATTTTAGACATTATCCAACATTCTTTTTGCTTCGTCCAATAAGACCGCTAACAAATAAAAGTATAGCACGCCAAACATTACACGATATTTACTTTCATTTTACTATTTCAAGTAGTTGATTCGAGTATTGTAAAATTATATTTAAATATACTAACACTTGAATAATTGATGAGTAATTTTTATTAATGGATTAATTTTTGTGGTTATTAATAATTGGTGGTTATTTATATTTTAAATCAACATCAACGAGATCCTCATCTACTATCTCCATCAGCTGTCACTTTCTTCTTGTACTTGGTTGAATGTCAAACATAGCCAACCTGTCACCAAACTTGTAATAATATTCTTTAGCTTCCACCCTCGGCGTATGTTCTTCCCAACTCCTATTTAAGAGGATTGAAACCTTTAGATAATCTATATCCTATAAACACTCAACGTTTACTACTACCAAAATGACTACTTTCAAGCTTGGCCTTCCTTTACTAGCCCTTCTAATTTCCATATTTTCATTATTCTCCCCATCTCATTCCTCCATTTTCCGTTTAGACCAATGGTGCGACCAAACCCCGAATCCTGAACCGTGCAAGTACTTCATGAAACAAAACCCAAAGAACATGATCCCAGCAGGCAAATCCGAGTTCAAGAAGATGGCCATTGAGCTAGCCATGCACCGAGCCCAAACAGCCCACACCCATACTACCACGCTCGAGCCAGAGTGCCGCAATGAAAAGGAAAAATCCGCATGGGCCGACTGCGTTAAGCTCTACGAGGAGACCATCCTCCAGCTAAACCAAACCCTAGACTCGGCCACCAAATGCACCGACTTCGACGCCCAGACCTGGCTCAGCACGGCCCTAACCAACCTCGAGACTTGTCGGGCGGGGTTCCTCGAGCTCGGGGTCCCGGACTACGTCCTTCCCTTGATGTCCAACAACGTCACGCAACTTATAAGCAATTCCTTGGCCCTAGCCAATACAAACGAGTCTTCCAATACCCCGCCTAAAACATACAAGGACGGGTTCCCCAGCTGGGTCACAACAGGTGACAGGAAGCTTCTAGCGACTTCCTCACTGGCCGCCAACCTCGTGGTGGCTCAGGATGGGTCGGGCAACTATAAGACCATAAAGGAGGCGGTTGATGCCGCCTCCAAGAGGACCGGGACCGGGAGGTTCGTTATACACGTAAAGAAAGGGACTTACAAGGAGAACATCGAGATCGGCAACAAGATGAAGAATATAATGCTCGTTGGCGACGGTATTAAGTATACCATCATCACCGGTAGCCGGAGCGTCGGCGGAGGTTCGACCACTTTCAACTCGGCGACTCTTGGTAAGGAAAAGCTTCAAAATATTGAGCTATAAGAATAATAATTAAACAAATCGAAATCTTAATGTGGATCAGTCATTTTATTGTTGTCTAGATATTATTAGGTGGTATCAACTAATAATTTCATTTAATGATTTTCATTATTATCGTATTTTCTTAGTCAATTGTACTAAATCCTGTCAACTTTCAAATGATCATGGATGAGTTGATCTATTGAATATAACATAATATTGAGCTATGATAACAATTATAATTTAACAAAGAAATCACCTGTTCTTACTCAATGATTCCTCGATTAGTCTATCTATTTGTTGTTTAGATATTATTAGGTGGTATGAGTCAGTAATAATGTTGCATATAATCTATCATTTCCTTTAATGATGTTTATTATTGTTATCATATTTTTAATTTCTTGCTTAGCCAATTATACTAAATTCTATCAACTTCCATATGATCCTCTTCGGCAGCTGTGACCGGCGGAGGCTTCATCGCTCGGGATCTCACGATCCGCAACACGGCGGGGCCAGAGAACCACCAGGCCGTGGCGCTCCGGTCGGGCTCCGACCTTTCGGTCTTCTACCGGTGCAGCATCGAGGGGTACCAAGACACACTGTACGTCCACTCGCAAAGACAGTTCTACAGAGAGTGCTACGTCTACGGAACAGTTGATTTCATATTCGGGAACGCAGCGGTCGTACTCCAGAACTGCATGATTTACGCTAGGAAGCCAATGTCGCAGCAGAAGAACACAGTCACGGCACAGGGAAGGACCGATCTTAACCAGAACACAGGCATTTCGATCATCAACTCAAGAATTATGGCCTCCGCAGATCTCAAACCCGTGCTCGGCTCGTTCAAGACGTTCCTCGGGAGACCGTGGAAGCAGTACTCGAGGACTGTTTACCTGAAGACTTACATTGATTCGTTGGTGGATGCAAGCGGTTGGCTCCAGTGGGATGGA
>SOPF01026389.1:0-39129 GCA_012979155.1 Hypericum perforatum | reverse complement strand
CATAATTCTAATAGCGATATATTCATACAAGATCCGTCTTAGAAGATCGGCAAACACGTAAATATAACAATTGTCTCTTGTAATTTGATCCGACAAGATAGGTAGATAGGGTTGGGGCCCACCTGCTTTCCCATGCGGATGACGACGTAGGGATCGCTGCTACGGACGTCGCGGACGGCGAGGTTGCAGCCGCGCTTGACGTGCACGCGCAGGAGTCCCATGAGGTTCTCCATCAGCGATCTCTCCTTTGACATCTCCTACCCTCCTGAAACGCACGCCTTCTCTTCTCCCTTCTATTTATATATTAAAATGGAAAGAAGAAAAAAAAAACAACAAAGGAAACTAACCAACCCCACCACCTTTCAGTTTCCCCACATGAAGACGACGTGTCTTTAATAATAATAAGAATATTAATATTAATATTATTATTATTATTGTTATCTTCTCCGACGGTTTTTACTCATGTGATGGTCGAACATATATAAGATCCATTAATTAACTTTTTGAACGGGTCATACTTAAAAATATCAAGTTCTTTTCTAAAAAATATTTTGTACGACTAAGTTCTCAGTTACTAGTGTTTGTGATGATTACAACCAAAAATCTATTGCTTAGAATAGGTGTTTAGTGGTTATTATTTTATTTGATGTATGCAAAATATAGTCAGCATCTGTCATTAATTGCTTAGATCAAATGTTGACGGCATTGTTTTAGTTTAAGTACGTCTTGAATTCTAGATTGCAAATACATTAGTATTAAATAATGATTGGAAATTTTTTACCATTTTTTCAAGATCAAATATGGATTAATAGTCTCAATAACAATAAAGCACTTCTGTTAAATACTCTTTGAAATTTTGTATATCAAAAATCAACTAATTCAAATATAAATTAAGATTATTGGTGGATAAAATATGGTTAAAAAATCAGGAAGTTAGGATAATTAATAATAAAGTAGGCGTCGTGTGGGCCCATCTTCTGTCTGAATATCCCACTTCCGTCTTAACGTGACCTTCCTTTGTCCTGGGACGGCAACACCAGGGGACGGTTTTTTCTCCTCGGCGTTTTTTTTTTTAATTTGACTTTTTTGTTTCTGAAAGGTATGCTTATCGACTATTATCGACGAGAAATAATTTGGTTGATCCAAGAGGGAATTTTAAAAGGAAGAAAAATTAACTGTCGACGAGAAATAATTTGGTCAAACTCTAAATTTTCATTTCTGAAATTAAATAAAGTAAGAACGAAAATGCAAAGTGTGAAAAAGGAAAGTTGAATATGGCAGAGGAGGTCCAAGGAGATTTGGCAAGCTTCTAGATGGTATTATTCATCTCTTGCTGTTTATATTTGTTGAAATTTAATTAAGAGAGTCTAAATTATAAAAAATGTAACATAATTGATATTCATTGAGATATTTTGTTCAAATTTTAAAAATTTATCTAATTCGAATATGAATATCTAATATATTGTGAATTCAAAAAATATTGTGTACTTTGAAAGTCAAACTTTGGTTGAAGTATACGGTCTCATATCATAAAACATATGATAGAATTTGAACTACTTCCTACTTTTTGAAGTTTATTCAAAACGATCAAAGGGCTTTTAAATCGACCAGTATGTTGAATAAATCCTGATTACTTATTATCGCATTGACTAGCCTCATTGGGTCGAGCACAATTTAGTGAAGCTAAAAACTGAAACGCTAAGTATCGCCAAATTAATTAAGTGCTTCATTGAGAACTGAGAAGCCCCACATAAATCTTGAACCTTCTTCGTAATTTATCTTTCAAAGATTTATTGTGCTGCAAGTAACGGCTCACCTGAATTGTCACTGGAATTCAACATTATCCATAAGTAAGTTTCCGGATAACGTGTACCATAAAAAATTATATATTTGCTCCTTTTAAAAACAAAAAGTGGTAGCTACTATGATTTATGTTTTTTTATAAGTAAAGTGTTGTATTTACGAATAAAAACTCCAAGATATGGTTACACCAATCGTACAAAAATACGATCTTAAAGTAACCAGATAACTCTAATCACATACAAATAGTTATCATTATGATTATGAAATTAAAAAAAAAAAAGGAAATGGGCTGAAACCCGCCAAAACGGACCATGTAAGGAGACCAGTTCATACCATACCTGGATATGGATATGCCTACATGGCTTGACTTTTCAATAATCTGGAACTATACTCTTAAATACACAGTTAAGAAAACCAGGCTTATACAATTTTCGACGGAGCTCAATTTTTTAAATACCTTCGTTTATATTCTATCCATCAGTACTTAATTCTATATGCCGAACTTTTAAAAAAGCGGAGGCAATAATGCGTGGATTACTTATAAACAATAAACTGTGTTGATTAATTGTGGATGTTACTGTTCATCTTTATATTGTCTTTGATGGAATTTGCCTCCCACAATGGGGGATATAACTCGTGTAAGAAGAGAAAAAATATCAAGAACTCAATTTGGAACAAGAATCAGACAGGATGGTAAATGAAATATAGAGACGGGGGTAAAACAAAATTGAACCAGTAATTACAAGTTCTGGCCTGCTCACAATTTAACCTAATCCAGCTCATACTTTAGAATCTGAATCAAACAATGCACGCTTGCTTTCTGATCTCGGCGTATAACAACTATTTTTTGCCTACAGCTTCTGAATCTTTCTACGGAGAGAGTTCAACGAGGAAACCGGATTGATGATGCTCGATTGGCAACTCTTTTTTTCCCGCATCAGTTCCCGGATCTCACTTTCCTTTCGACCCATCTATTGGAACACTTTCCTTAATCTTTCCGCAGACAAGGATGCTCTTTTGTTGGTAGGTTCAAGAACCAGAGCGTATTTAAAATCTGCAAGTAACGTAGATTGGAAGCTATATCAATTCATGCAAGAACAATATCTGGTACTAGGACCAAGAACTCCAAAAGTTGGGAAACGTAGTCACCTTCTATTGCATCCTTGTAATAACCAAGCATTTCTCGAGCGGTTCCTCTACGTAAATAGGCCTTTACATTCTGAAACGGAATAGAAGACGACTAAGTTAAGTCGGATATTCGAAAGCGACATTGTTGTGTTTCCAGCAAAAGGTTACCTTTTTGTCGAGCTCCACAGCCTTGGTACAGTCTGCCTCCGCTTGAAGAAAGCTAACAACAACCGAAAGTGAGCTATATCAGTAAACAAAAGGGAACGTCTGGGTGCCGAGATAGATACAGGTGGCACATGCACATCACGACATACCTTCCCAATTCAAGGTAAGCTGCAGCTCTGTTACTGTAATAGGTAGCATTGGTTCCGTCAAGTCTGATAGCCTCAGTATAGAAGCCTATTGCTTTCGGCCACAGCTTATCTTTGAATGCTTGATTTCCCTACGAACAGGTTCCAGGAGGGATAAACTCTTAACAATTCATCATGGTAGTTCAAGGAATCAATATTTGAAAACAATAGCACAAAGCTATTGTTACCAACCTTTTCTTTGGCCGTATCGGCAGGATTTTCTTGGCTGTCAGTGTCGCGAGGCAATTTAGAATCTGTAAGCAACTCAACCTGCTCTTTAAGAGACGCATACATGCTTTGCACCGTGTCAAGCAAAAAGCGATCACCTCCATGTTTGGCTATTAGGGACACTGAAACAGGACATTTCTCATATTGGCCAAGTGGAACTGTGACCTAAAACGGACAAAGGTATATCAATCGATGAAATCGAATCTCAATTACAGAACATAAAGAGAGAGGGGGAGAAAGAGAGAAGAAATTACCTGACAACACCCAGACAAACTAGCTAAACTCAGCAGGCTAGATGTAGTTATCTGGTAGTCTTCAGAGGAGAGTTCCCTGCCACCAAGTTTAGGTGGGAGATAACCAGTCGTAGGGATGACCAAAATACCATCATCCTGGACCAAAGAGAACAGATCATATGATGCTTTCTCTCAACATACTTTATGGGCTCTTGTCCAAATGCGAAAAGCAAATAAAGCGAGCTCGAGAAAGATAGTAGGTTGTCATAAGCTGTTAACTTCTTTTTTCGTTTTCCTTTTTGCTTATTTTTCCATTTTGCTAGACTGCAACTTGAAAGAATAAAAAAACTCTGTTGGTTGTCCCAAAAAAAGGTAAGACTTTCAGGTTTCAATAGAGTGGTAGTGCACAACCAATGCAGCAAGAATCTGATCATCTGCAAATCTATACTACAAGTGTCTTTCAGTTTATTTTTTTGATAATCAGATTTTCCATCGCAACCAGCATTTGAACCTTGGTCATTCCCCACCCCACCTCACCCCTCCCTAAGTGCTTATTGGTTGTCTTTCAGTTTCTTACATGGCATACTTCTGAACCTAGTCAACCATGTGAAAATATGAAGTAACTTCATACATAAACCAAGTTTTTTAGGGTGATATAAACCAAGGTAACAGCAATAGCAAGTTGCTTTGTTAGCTTATGAAAAAAAATATGAGCTCTCTGGGCAAGGAGCAGGAAACGGGAGAGCAAACCATATTTGGAATAACCATTACCTTTAACAGGACATTGACAGCTTCACGCATTTCACTTCTGATGGATTTGCAGATCTCTTCTGTTTCCAATGGATCTAATGTTTCATTTAATTGAGCTAATATAGAAGAACTAAGAATAGGCTTCTCTGCATCCACCCACTCAGAGTGATGGGCTCTGAACTCAGATCTACAACGAAGTTCAGAGAAACTGTTACCGTATAGTTTGGACAGTAAGGATATGAAATATGCAGCAATCCCTTCATACTAATATACAGAAGATATTATCACAATGGCAGTTGTGCAACAACTAAGGTCCGGAAAGAAGGCTAACCGGTGGATAAGCTGCATAATATTTGCAAGAGATACTAGGGCCGAATTTTTGCATTGACCATTCGACTGCTTGTTCTGGAATTTCTTCAAGCTTGGAACTTTCGAAGTGAAAAAGTCATTAAGGACTTCATGTTTCAATACTTGTCCTGAAAGAAATCATAATATAGGGTTCACGATATTCTTAAGCTAGCAAATACGAACATGCTGAAAGCATGGGCAATAAACAGAAACAATATTTTAGTATGTATTTCTGTTGATAGAAAGAAACAAAACTTATTTAGCCAAAAAAAAAAGGGGAACTAAACTTATGAATCGGGTAAAACAGAAAGGAAACATACTTCCATAGAGCTTCTCGGCAGATCTAATCACCAACTGAGAAACCCTTTCAACGGGGATCTTTTGTAGTTGAAAGCAATCATCAGCAATGACAATTTGTCTAGGATTTCGTTGAATTCCAAATGGAAGCTGCAATATTACATGTCCAACACGCCTCAGAATATTTGGATCCCTGGCAAACCATCCTGCAATCAGGTAGATTCCAAGATACATTACCATTTACAGTTTGATGCATTTGCAGAAATATCAAGCTACAATTTCAAATAGTACATAAATCCAATATCCAGCCATAAATTCGATGCAGCGCCCAAAGGAAACTTCATAAAGAATTTCTCGTAATGCGACGAATGTGAAAAAAATGAGCATCAAGAGTAAATACAGATGTTCAAATATCAAGATTGCTTCAGATAAAACACGAACCAACAGTGTCCAAACTTGCTGAAACGGGCAAAATTCCGGAATGAGAGACAGCCCCATACGATGGACGAAATCCAAAAATGCCGCAATATCCAGCAGGTACTCTCACTCCTCCAACTGTGTCCAAACCTGTCAAGCAAACACAATCACTGCAGGTCATGGCCACCATTATATATTTAGTTAAATCTAGAGCTTATGTACCCATCTTTCCCTCCAAAAAGTCAACAAATTTCAGTTTTTGTTTCAAATTTATGAAGATAGGTGGTTTTGAAAGCAAACATGGAGTATTCTTCTTGAAGCTCACCCAAACCAAAGTCAACAAGATTGGCAGCCACGGCAACAGCAGCTCCGCTAGAGGGCCCACCAGGTACTCGGGCAGGTGCTGCAGGATTGGTTGGTGTGCCATAATGCTTATTTTCTCCACTGATACTGAAAATCAACGACGCGCATAGCAACTGATACCCAGTAAATAAAAAAGCAAAGCATAATCCAAACCCATCTTCAAAACCAACAGAGCACCACAAGCGTACCCGCAGGCGAGTTCGTCCACAACAGTCTTGCCAACGCAAGTGGCGCCTCCCTCCACGAGAGCCGAAACCACAGCGGCAGTTCGTGAAGCAGTTTCGTGGGTCCGCGCCCAGTCGGGATGCCCGAATCCTGTCACGTACCCCTCAATATCAAACCTGAAACAACACACAAAATCAAACATTTACACAACAATTCCTGGCGAAACAAACTGGTAGAATCTCCATATCCAACCCAAAGCCTTAAAGTCAAATGGGTTGGTGGATTTTCAACACTTGCATAAACTTGGCCCCCACTTTTGCTCTAATCGATGTGGGATTGATTATAAACACAAACAAAACCCGAACTCGAGAGAGAGAGAGAGAGAGGGAAATACAAGTCGGAGAGGGCAAAGGAGAGGGAGGTGAGAGGGTGGGGGGCTTTGGGAGGAGCCGGCTGGGGAGGAGGAAGGAGGAGAAGCTTCTGGATAAAGGCTCCGAAGTCCTCCCTTGTCGGTTTCCTCTTCAACCGCTTCGTAACTAGAAGTATCCCCGCCAGCCCCAGTCCTAGAAGAACCCATAAGTTCGCCGGAGTTGATGACGAACCCATTGAAAAATCCCCCCAATTTATTTTATTTTTATTAATTTATTTTTTTTATTAGAAAGGGATGTGATAATATGATGATAATTCTTAGGGGGGAAACCCTAAGCCGGAGAGAAGGACAAAGGAAGGACTGAGGGTGGTGTGCCCGAGCAAGGAAGTAAGCTAACCCATTTCTCTATTTTATTACAAGGGGTGAATATTTTCTTTAAAAAAAGGTAAATTACATCTGGCCCCCTCTAGTTTAAACAAATAGACGATTTTCTCTCTTATTTCGCAAACTGATTAAAAACTCCTCTTAGTTTGGTGAAATTATACGATTTTCCCTCTCTTGCCAGAACCGGAGCAAATCTCAGGCGAGGAGGCACCTGAAATGACAAAAATGAATCTAAAAAATCACGAGTTCGGCCGTTTCAAAGATCGGTCGTGCCCTCAGCTAGGCGGTTCTTCCGAGATAAACCTCGGGCCCTGACGTGCCTCAAAACTCTGGGACCGTGCAATCCCCCTCTTCATCCGTTCCTACTCCAACAGTCGCAGCTCCGGGCCCTGCCGTGGTACTCGGTGCCCCTCCCCGTGTCCAGCTCACCAAGGCGGTCCCTCCGAGCCTCACGTCATCTCCTCAGCTGCCCGGAAATGCGACTTGCATTTTCCCGTCCTCCAGCGCCGCTCTTTAGATCTCTGTCGCTCCAGCCGCTACCGTTTGCACCAAGACCTCCACCGTCCTGGGATGAACCCAACGGTGGGTACGGCGCCCTACCTAGCCACTCCAACCACCATCCTCGCGTTGCCATCCCTCACCTCTGGCTATGGCCCTCCCCCAATAGGCACTCCACCCCCCGTACTTGGCCGTGCTGAGCTTTTGATGGCCCGGTTATCTTTCTCACCGAGTCGGCCACTTCCCGGCGCCTCCACCCGACGATTTTCGGTACTCTGCCATGCCCCCGACCTCCTCCGCCGTGTACCTCCCTAGCGTTGACTGTGTCGGCGCCTCCAACGCCGAGAGCCACCACCCACCGTGAAATCTTATTGCTGGAAGTTGCTGGGATTTAACTTAGATCATGAGGAAGGAGGAGGAGAAAAGGGAAGGAGGAAAGAAAAGACAAAAATATTTTTTTAGTTTTTTGTTTTATTTTTTAGTGTAAGGCTATTTTAGTCATTTCTCGTGCCTCCTCGCCGGAAATTTGCTCCGGTTCCGGCAAGAGGGGAGAAATCATATAATTTCACAAAACTAAGAGGAGTTTTTAATGAGTTTGCAAATCGTCTATTTGTTTAAACTAGTGAGGACCAGATATAATTTACCCTTAAAAAAATGTCTACTGTTAAAATAAAAAAAAAACAAATTGGAGGGCCTCGAATTTTTCCACTTTCCAATTCATTGGGTCCAATAACACTTGCATTAATATATTTTTAGATCATTGCGTAAATTTATATTTTGAAAAGAATGATTTTTTTTTTTGTCGAAACAGTCGGTTTGTCCAACCGATTAATTGAACAGTAATATAAAAAAACAGATGATTCACCATCCTTACTTACGTGGAATACTAGTCGATTTTGGTGTCGGATTGCAGTCGTGCATTCTAAAACTTAGAAAATATGTAATCGCACAATAAGTTTAAGCTAATATACTAATATATTTCTTTGCTAAATTTTAATATTCACTTCGTGTTTTGATACACCATGATTTTGTGGTTGGTTTTGAATTCTCTAATTGGATGACAACTATTTTTTACCTGATTAACAATTAAATAACAAATTAGTAATTCTGATTAATTAAGTTATTATATCATGTCATTAATTTTATTTTAGTATGATACTTCTTGCTAATGTATTTTGTTATATTAGCAGAATTTTGTTACTATTCGTATGGATTGGCTAGACTTGTAACTGATATAAATCAGATGTTTCTTGATTAAAACACAAAATCTCTTATCAATCATCATTTGGCTGGACCAATTGGAGTAAGTTATTTTGCTGGGATGATACATCTAGTTCATGTCGTTATTCCTATTTTATATTTCTAAACGATGAAGAAAAACCTTAAAATTCTGGGATGATACATCTAGTTCATGTCGTTATTTTGCTGGGATGGTACATCGTTTATATTTCTAAACGATGAAGAAAAACCTTAAAATTCTGACGAAGGAAAAAAGTAAGATAAATAGGAAGATGATTAGCATGTATTTCAATTCAAGAAGAGAGAATGAACGAAATGATCAATTTAAATATGGATTAGTAATCGACATAAATAAGATAATTATTGAACTTGGAGTGAATAAATAACAATTGTAAAGGTCAATTTTCACCGTAGCGCACACACTTTTTATCTCGCCCAAAACCCAGCAAAAACCCTGCAAGGACAGTAGTACTCTTCCTGTCTTCCAAACCCCTTCCGACCGGCTCTTCTAATTCTTCTCCCTATTATAACCAAACGACAGCCCACCCAGAACTCAACGATGTCGTCGGCGGCGGCCAGGTTCCTCCTCTCGGTGGGCCGGCCATCCCTCTCCCTCCGTGGGCCTCTCTCCCTCCGGTTCAGCCGCTACCTCTGCTCTGCCGCCGGGGACCCGCCTGTCTCCCAGCAGCACCCTTGGCCGGAGTGGGTGGGGTTCGTAGACCATATGAGGAGCAGAGGTTACTTCTCCGACGAGGCCGCCGCCTCCAACTGGGACTCCCACGTCTACGCTGACGTGGCCCAGCTCAAGGAGCCCTGCCTTAGCTTTGCCAGAGATCGATACGACCTCCTCAAGTACTACACATCAAAACCCATTTCCGCATTTCTTTTTATTTATTTATTTATTTATTTTTATCTTTGTTTGTTTTTGTTTTTGGCAACAAAGTTTGAATCTTTAGGCTCCTTTTGTTATTAGTACACCTACTAGAATGGCTAATTCGGGTTTGAACCGGGCAAAGGCCAGGAAAGCTCTCCGACTGACTTTTAATCTAGCTTTGTCCTTTGAATTTGACAACTATGATTGAGCTTAAACAACTGGTGCTAGTTAATTTCCGTGTCCTGCTATTCGAACGCCGACTAAGGCAGCTAATTCAGGCTTGAACCTATATTATCACAAAGGCCGGGAAAGCTCTCCTGATCAACTTTTAAACTATTTTTGCCCTTTGCAGTTAACAACTATGGTTGAGCTAGAACAACTCTGCTAGTTAATTTGTAGTAGTAACTAGGGTTTAACTAGGGTTTGGGGAGAGAAACAAAGCTTTTCTTTACTTTTGGTCGGAAAATATTTTCTGTTGTCAAATAAACGTTAAGATGCACTGTGAAACAAATGGAGTCTGTTAAGATGCACCGTGAAGATGTCCACGAGATTCTATTGCCTTTTGGTGTGCTTTGGTATGAATGGTTTAATACTTAAATTGAAGACCTGATATTTCTCTTCCCGTGTACATGAACATAGGATTAGATTTAGAAAGTGGAGCTGCTCTGCTTTCATTTCGTTCCGTTGATTCGTGCATTGTATTTCGTTTCTGCTGGATTTCTCTCTTCGTGGAATGGATTGCATTTGTTCGAGTGTGGAGGTGACATCTTGTGTTTTACTTTGCTGGTGTTGCAGATCGTTGTCTACATCTAATATTAAGATGCTCGTGGAAAGAGGATGCCCGAATCTTCATCGGAAGGGCGTTAACTCGGCTAAAAGGTTAAGAGCCTACTTGCATTTGGATGAAGCAGATGTACGCTCTTTTCCAATTATCTTTCAATCTGAATGATCTGCACACAATGTTTACTGCCATTGAGTATGTCGATGATGAAACTTGATTACAGGTTTGCGGCGGTTGTAATCTGCGGGGCTCTTGTGACAAAGCTTATGTGGTTTTGAAGGATACCGAAGCAGATGCTCGTACGGTCGATGTGGTCCGCATGCTACTCGTCTATGCGGTAGATACACTTGCCACGGTAGACGGAGAGAACATTGGTGGTCGGGAAGCTGCAGAAACAGCCGCGAGGAAACTGCTGTCGGAGCTGATTGAGTTGAGTGAGACACCCCCTGATCCGTCTTTGCCAAAGCCCAGCATTAAAACAGTTCTGCCAAAGGATAAGAAAGATAGATCAAACTCCAATCTACAAATGAAACGAGTAGATTGGATGTGCCCAAGGTAAGTGAAGGAGAACATCAGATGGACTTCGTTATGCATTTTATCTGGTTTTCTGTACTTCAGAAAGGCTGGTCTGAACGTGCATAAACCTTCTGGTTTCTTGAATTTAATAGTTTATTGGATTTTGAACCATCTTCCAATTTTGGCCGCAGTTGCAAGTTCATGAATTTCTCAAACAACGTAAGATGCTTGAAATGCAATGAAGAGGGACCTAAAACAGTTCCTTTCAATGATATTGAGATGAAGAAAGGGGATTGGATCTGCTCCGAGTAAGTTCTTGATTGTTTGGTGTACCCTTTAACCTGGAATCTGGTAACAGGGGTTGGTTTTTACCTCATGCTCATTAAAACTGTTGCGGAAATCTTCTTATTTTGCACCACACTTGGACCATACTTATTTCTTTCTTCTGTCTTACTTCCGAGACCACGTCTTTCGTGTGCCTGTAGATGCGATTTCGTGAACTTCTCAAGAAATCGAAGTTGCCTGAAGTGCAAGTCAGAAGGGCCTAGAAGGTTGGACATGAATGATATAGAGAAGAAGAAAGGAGATTGGAATTGCTCCGAGTAAGTTAAACGAGCAATCGATATTGAGATTGCCTCTGTTACCTGGCCTCAGTATGCATAAAAAGAGAGCATCGGAAGTGGTTCATAAGGTTTCGTTTGCAAGTCTAATCCACTTTTTATGTTGTCGTGCACAGGTGTGGCTTCATGAATTTTGCAAGCAACAAGACGTGTTTGCGATGCCACGAGCATCGCCCAAAGAGATCACTGAATCCTGGGGACTGGGAGTGCCCAGAGTCAGTCTCTCTCCCTCCTCCTGCTGTTGATTCATATAACTAAACCTCAGCTTCTTGTAATCTCTCTATCTGCATGCAATCTACAGGTGCGACTACCTGAATTATAAGAAGAATATGGTCTGCCTGAAGTGCAACTGCAAGCGCCCTTCAGACGAAGACAAACACGTCTGGCGAAGCCCACATCGAAACTTTTCAACAAGGACTTGAACCAAACTCTCTCTTGGTGGGCATTCAAATACACCATAGTAATCATCTATTCAAAGCTATCTGAACTAACTCAGTGTTCAATAGCAGGAGGAGCTTGACCAAATTCGCCACCCTCTGCGGAAAAGTAAGCCAGAGAACTGATCATGCAGACTGCAAAAATCGTTTGGTATTGGTCGCAGCCACACCATTTGTTTGGACAACACGATCGATCCTTGCAACGACGACTTGCTGATGTAATGTGATAAGAGAAGGGAAATCTTCAAGGACATGCTTGACTTTTTGAGAAGGGAAGGATATACTTGACTTGATGTTACTTGATTGCTAGAATGATGTCCTCCAACAAATATGTTGGAGCCTTTTTCTTCTCAGTGTGGGCTCCCAGATTAGCTAATTTCTTCCCTGTTTTGCTCTTAGGATTTTGCTTCTAGTGTATTGGTATCTGCTCAGTATAAAAGTTGATTATTAACAGAACGGTGGTTGATGTTTCGCTCTTAATTGCCGTCACAGGCTAGCTTTAATTTATTTTTTTTCAAAAATAAGTTTTTGCACCATACACATGTTAAGATTTGAACTTTCCTGATAATTACCATGTCTCGTGTTACAAGCCATCACAGGCTAGCTTTAAGTTCGATTACAAAACACTTACTATTTTGTTTCATTTTATAAGAATTGCGAATGTACTCTGAATTGAATGAAAATTCTATTATTTTATGAATTAAAAATTTTAAATGTACAAAAAAGTCTTATAATCCAATCAAACATAAGACTAATAAGACCGGAATAATTTGCTCATTTTCATTTCTAAACATTGTATATGAATCAACTTACAAGCAAATATGAGATAAATGGATTCCTCTTCTGACAAATACAATCTAAAATGGCATGAGGATTCCCTCAGGAAAAGAAATTGGCACGAGGACTAATTCATTTATCAAGGGAGGAGTAAGGTTTAGAGGAACTTGTTAAAAACTTTGTTTATAAAAAATAGTGTGTTCTGAAAAAGTAACACTACAGAAAAATTTACTGTGATTATTAAAATTTAATCATTTAAATTATAACTTAATCAGATTGTTCGATAATTAGATATATTATCAAAAATTGGTAAATCAAATGATAACAAATCTTACCTATTACCAATAATTCAAATTTCTATTATTGCGAAAATTTAGAAAAATTTGACATAATTGTACTAATTTAAATATTCACCCAACAATATTCAGATACATCGGTAGGCGGGAAAGGGGAACTCCAGTTCCCTCTATAAAACTCTTACAAAAGTCCTCTAAACCATAAACCCTAGAATCTCAGATACAGAAATAGCGAGAGAGAGAGAGAGAGAGAGAGAGAGAGAGAGAGAGATGGAGGGGAAAGATAACTACAGGTTCCTAGAGATACGAGACGCGGTGGCTTGCATCAACCAGAAAGTCTGCCTCTTCGGCGTCGTTTACGAGCTCAGCTTCCCCAGATCAACTCGTGGCACCGGTAAACCCTAAACCCTAACTACTCACATAAATGTCCCCTCCTTTCTGATTTCCCTTGCCCAATTTCCACAGAGTTTCAATCTTTCTTTATTATTGAATTGCCTGTAAGGGAAAAAACCCTACTCAAAGATCGCTCCTTTTGATATAATGTCTATAAAGTTTCGGTTTTTATGGATTAAGTTGCCTATAAAAGGCCGTGGGTGGACTATCTGGTATCAGACTCAGCATTGTCGGCCACGGCGACTCTTTCGGATGAATTTTTTTTTTATTTGTAGGCTTGAGAATCCAAAACTCCTCCAATGGATATTCTTTTGTTCATTTGAAAAAGAAAAATCCTAATCAAAGATTGATCTTTTTCTTCTCGTGTTTAATTTCTATCAAGTTCTAGTTTTTATTGATGAATTGGCTGTGATGATGATAAAAGGCCGGACTTACGGCTGCCCCCGGGCACTTGTCGGGTGGTAGTAGACTGATGAATCTTAGTTTCCGAAGGTGTCTCCTCTGAGCCAATTCACTGGAAAGTGTTTTTCTCCCGGAAAATGAATTTTCATTTTTTTTGTTGTTGTTGCAGAAAGTTGTTTTCCACTCTAACTAAGCTGTTTTTTCAGCACAGAAAATATCCCCGGGGTTTGTTTCTTCCGGGCATTGTTGAAGTTGTTTCCTTTAATCAAGACTTTTTTTTTGTGTAGAGTGGAGCACTTTGAATTTTATGTAGTTCTTTCTTTTAAAGACCAAGTCTGTTTTGGTAGATTTGTATTGTTCGCTGAGGATAATTGACGATTCGCATCCGGGGCCTGGGATCCCTGTCAATATTTTTGCGGAGAGTATAGAAAACCTTCCACGTGTTGCTGCTCTTGGAGATATTGTCCAGCTTAATCATGTCACGGTACGGTACTGTTTCTTGCACTAATTGGAAAGAACTTTCCATTTTGGAGGGCTCTAGGGGATAATGCCTGTTTTTGGCTAGTAGTGGAGGCCCTCGTCTTTCGGTGTAGGTCGTTCGGTTACTAAGGAAGTTCTGGGTAGGAGGTTTAAAAAAGATCTCTGACTAGGGCTTTTAGGTTTCCGTTTGTCTGGCATTAGCTGAGTTTGGTGAACTTCCAGTTGTAGTTAAAACTGGGGCATGTGCTTGTTGCAGATGAAAGTTCGTGACCGTGAAGTGTATGCCCAATTCAACAAGAGATCCTCTCAGTTTGCTCTCTATGATCAGCAAGAAGGTGGAACTTTTCATCCCTATCAGTGTTCTTCAAAGTTTCGCCCAAGAAACCAGGACTCAAAGATCATAACAGGCCTGAGAAAATGGTTATTTGACATTCAGCTTGATGAAGGTGTGTTGGATGTCAAATGGATTAACGTGGCAGATCATTAATATGCGAACTTGCTCTTTGTTTGGCTCTCATGTCTTGACAACCTTTCCTATATTGCAAATGGCAGATTCAGATGGCTTCTCATTCTTGAGAGAGATTAAAATAGGAGGAGAAGCTAATTTGGCATGCAAGGTGAGCTGCGCACATCCATGTTGGGTGTTAATGGTCTAGATAGCCATATACTTTGTGTATGAAGCTTTGTAATACTGCTAGTTGCTGATCAACATTTTATATTTTATAATTTTAAGGTACTCCATGTCTTTGAGGCTGCTGAGCATGAGTTCATGGCCCTTGTTTGGGATGGAACTGATTCTCCGCCTGTCAATATTATGCCAAAGTATGTTTTTCATGCCCCTTTTGCTGCCCTTAAATAGGACTAATTCCTATGACTGGATTATTTGATCTGTAATAATTATGTATTAGCCAGGAACTTAAGAATCGTCCTCTGGAAGTCTCTTATTTTTGTGCTCTTGTGCACTGCAAAAACTTGTGGGGAACTGGTATAGAAAAGGATTCTCGCTTCATTGTCACTCAGAATTACAGATATATACACTAAAGTTGCATGCTTGATCTAAGACACAGTTCTATGTAGAGTTTCATATTCATCTGTTTTACCCACTTTGACTGTAGATCAGGAGATGAAATGGAAAAACAACTTCCTCTGCACTTGGAACCAGTTACTTTGCCTAGAGATTTGTTATCCACTTTTCCTACAGTTGGAACAATATTACGTGTAAGAATTGCCAAAGGAATTGAGAAGCACTTGCTCCCCTTGGTCAAGGCTGGTAAATGGGTTAAGCTTCTCAATGTGCTCTGCCAAGTTCAAGACGGGTTTTGGTGTGGTCAGTTGACATCTTTCTCAAAACTACGTTTTGTTCGCAATGAGGACCATCTCAAGTTCAGGTGCCACAGGTAAAAAGAAGCGTTTGTACTATAGGTTTGATCAGCTTATTTAATAACTTATAACCCTTCTACTGATTTATTTTGTATAATTTATTATTGGTGTCTGAGGGGGTTAGCACAGTTAATATGTCAAATCTTAGGTCATACGACGAGCGGTTGTCTTCAAGATCAGGGCGCGTGCCATACTGGTTCTTTCCTGGGTCTTCAAGGACTACAGGTTTCAATTTAATTCTTTATGACAGTATCCTTGACGAGTGATCTTATTTATCTTTGCATATTAACCATTCACTTATGTTGTGCCTTTCTCTCAGAGGTTGATTACGATCATGTGCCCTTTGTCACTCTAATGGATGCTCTCACTTTTTCGGAGGTACTATAATGTTTTTCCTGATTTTCTAAGATCCTATATTTGATAATTGATATCGGATAAATGATATATTTGAAAGATAAATGCCCGTTTTTTAGATCAAGCAAAAAATGACTACTTTCTGCATCAGTCAGTTGCCAGCAAAGAAATCTTTTAAATGTGGTTAACTCGAGTTTTACAGAATGTATGATAGAATGTAGTCAGGCTAGCACTCAAACATTGTTGGTATATAGTACTTTGTCTAACCATTGAGCTAAAGAATTATCACTTCCCCCTTGCAATCCACCCGTAACGAAGCCAAAGGAGTTCCAACTTTTTTCTGTCAGGTATTACCACCTGATGAGTATCTAATTATGCAGGTTGTTGGTAAATTCAAGTGTGTAGTTCGCGTGGTCGCCACTTTACCTTGGCATTCCAAGGACTTCCTTTCTCCTTGTGGAATCTATAGGATCCGGCTAACCATCGAGGATCCAACTGCTAGAATCCACGCCTTCTTGTATGCAGAAGATGGGGTGCGTCACATTCCCCTGTTATTACTTCATATCTTTTGTTTCTCATCATGAATGCTAGGGTGAGATCATCTCTAAATGCATAGTTCGGACAACGTTCTTGTCGACATACGGACAGCAGAATCCTGGATATCTAAATGGGATTTTACTGTTTGTATATGAACTCACTATCTTGTTTACATGCATATATTTGTTTTGTTGCCTGCAGGCTCTTGCACGTTCACTGATCATACTGCATTTTGTTGACAGGAGAAATTTTTCGATGGTTATCTCTCTGTTGGCGAATTGACTAAGAAGAGAAACAAATTGCTCGGAATTGGCGAAGGAAGAGACGACAACGAGGATATCCCAAGAAGTCCACCCTGGTTAAATCTCTGTCTGAAGTCGTATCATGTTGATGACAAGGATGCATGGGGTAGTAGGCAATTCAGGATCTTTGCTACCAAGCTTGTATCTTGAAGAAACTGCAAGTATATTGCGTAATGTTGTATGTAAAAATAGTTTGCTGCAATACCCTGGTTGTCTTGACCTTCCGTGGCCAATTCAGGCCTCCGATAAGTCCGTGACACTAGGAAGATTCCTAAAAGGCTCTCAGGCGATGCGTTATAGCCATCAACTCTAGGCTGCTAATATTTGTCAAATATCCTTAGAGCAAAGCGTGGAAATTTAGCAACTAATCATGTGCTCTATTCTAGTTCCAGTCAATATTGTCAATTTCATTCTCACAATCGCAAGACCCGACTCCACAAAAGTATAATTAGAAAGTAAGATGGAATTTAGGTTTAAAAAACTGGTGCAACTACAAAGATCTCGATGCAATTACCATCAACTTTACTTTATAGTACAATAGTGTTTGTGCAGCATGTCTCCACAACATAGGGTGGGGGAGGTGACGATTGATCTGCTCCTAGGTCGACGACAGCTTGCTGTTTCCTATTGTAGACCTGCCATCATGAAAATTTGTTTGGCAAGAATATGGAAGGGCGATGAACATCACCATCCGCTGGAAACCAACATCCTTTTCCCTAGATCTGAATGCCTGTACAAACTCAAGCCTTCGCTCTGTAACTGAGCCTTTCGCTTTTCTCTGGTTAGATTACAGAAATGCAGGATTAACATTCTCATTGGGTTGAAGGCGCATGGCAGCCTCGCCAGCGGCAGCGACATGCCTGCGCTGCCTCTCGCGAAAATAGAGGACCGTGAGCAAACAAACAAATAAGGTCAATATTGTCGCGTTCCCTTCCTCCAGTATCACATCTTCCACCCATGCTTCAATTTTTGGATAAACAGTGGGCAATGCATCAATCATGTCCACCTAAAAAAGTCACAGCAAGATCAGATTTCTGAATGTCCATATAAGAACTGGTACCAAATTCAAGCCTGAAACTCTAGAATTATAATCGAGGGAATATGAGAAACATAGAGATCTCACCAGAAAGCTCTCGGCGTAGTGCATCCTTATCCACAAGCTTGTGAGAGCCAGTGACACGGGAAGTTTTGCTACAGAATCGATCTCCAGAGCTTGATCATAGTATCGCTTAGCAAGGTGGAGATCACACGGAAGTCCCAGACCATGTTCATGCATGTATCCGAGATTAAACATGGCTTGTGCATTTGACTGGGATCTAGCATGCATGTAAGCCTCAGCTGCACGTTCATAGTCCCTCACAGTACCCTAAGAAGATAAAACAGAGTTAGTTTTAACAAACCATTCCAGTACCATACCATCCCTCCCATGACAGATAAACATCAAGATGTAATAAAGCATTGTAGAAATTCATACGCGGCCGTAGTAATAGGCGTCGCCAATGAGTAAAGCAGCATGTTCATTTCCTTGCTCAGAGGCTTGCCACCACAATGAATGCGAGCGCTGATGCCTTTCAGCATCTGAACATAATCCAGATTCTCCCATGCACATGCTACGCTCTTCATATTTGTCAAGGATCCAAGCAGCATTACTCTGTGCAATCTCATATCCCATTTCTGCCATTCTTGAATATAGAAGAAAAGCCTTTCCCACATCACCTTTTAGGTATGATTCCAGAGCCCATCTAGACAAAGAACTCCAGGGTCCCCGTTCAGCAACCAACTTGTACAGTGCAGTCGCCTGGGGTAGAGAAACTAAAGTCAATCTTTAATCATGCGAATCTGTCCCTCTAGACACTGACACAGCATACAAAAACCCCTTCAAAGCTTTAGGTCGCCTCACAACTTTCAATCTTATGTGGAGCATGGTCACCATAACAATCTTTGTGAATAAGAGAAGACTTAATGAAAAGGGTAGGTCTACATCATTTTGTTTGTGTCGGGCAGGGGCACATCTAGTTCACACGACAATCCAATAATTGGATGTTTATACCAATAGAATACTTTTACCTTTCAGATACACAATGTTTCAATTAGGAATAGAAAGCGTATCTAGGAACTCCAGAACATCATGGAGTATAAAACAAAAACATGCAAAGTAACAGAAACAGCAGTCACAAACGATTACAATATCAGAACATAAAGGAAGGAGATTACTGTTCCTAAAAGAAATGAGTTCAATTAACGGGAATGGAAAGGATAAAAGGTGTGTGGTGAGAATTACCATAGTGAGACTTTTCTTAAGCCCCACACCAGTCTGGAACATCTTTGCCAGCTGGTAAAATGCCTTTGGTTGACCTGCGTTAGCAGCAACAATGAAATTTTTCAATGCCTCGTTTAAATCTCGCTTGACGCCTATTCCTTTGAAGTACATCACTCCAAGATTATAGTGACCACCAGCATCTTCATTGTCAGCAGCCTTCTCAAAATACTCCTTTGCCTGCAACAATTTTATTTACTAGGTATCAAAGTAGTCTCCAATCTACATGCTACAAGGCGCAAAATTAAGGACTGCCAGTTATTGAATAAGATAGAAAATTAAAGATATTGGAATTAGAGAGTCCAGATGGGGGACATTATTGTCCTCGTAAGACATGGTTCTGGTTTTTCAAAGACCCCTTTGGGTCATGCTGGGTTGGGATAGGAAGGTGCGCTTCAAATCATGTTCTGGTTCAATATTTTGCCACCAGGAATTGAATATGAGTAGCAAATGGAATCACATTACATGAAAGACATAACTGAGATGCAAACTTCAATGATACGAGTATCAAGCTATTCAAAAGGAAAACAAAAGTTAACCATTTGGATAATATCAGCTAGCTAACCTTGGTGTAGTTCTTCTTCTCCACTCCATAACCTTTGACATATAAATACCCCATGCCGTTGTATGCAGAGTAAAGTTGCAGTTTGGAAGCAAGTGTAAGCCACTCGAGTGCCTTAGTGTAGTTCCTCTCAACTCCAGCTCCACTCGCATATATCTCCCCAAGAAGTTCCATCGACCTGGGCTCCCCCTTCTCCGCAGCCTTGGAAAACCACCTCAGTGCTTTGGTGTGGTCGCGCCTCATCCCCCTCAACCCAAAGTAATAAAACAGCCCGATCTTGTACATGGACGAGGCACTCCCCTTCTGCGCCTGGTACTCCAAAATCTGGAAATCCTCGTCGTCCTCCCCTTTTGACTTCCTCAGAGCCTCTTTGTTCTCCTCCGCCCCGCTGTGGATTCTCACGGGCTCAATCACCAGAGAATCCTTGGAAATTAGGAAACTATTCACTGCCACCTCAGCTAATTCCGCATACAGTTTAACCGCTTTCTCAGGCATCTAAAAGCAAAACACAACACAAACTGAATCAGAAACGCCACACCAACCAGTTCCACAAAGAATTTTGACTCAATCAAGTACTTCCAATTCCAACGACCTAATAGCTAAACACATTTCCCCATACTTGCTAAATGTTAGAATCTGCCTATCCAACCCAAAACATTAAGGTAATAGGTTGATAGATTTTCAACACTTCTAAACAAGCCCACCACACTCGTAACTAGCGATATGAGACTCTCAACACGCCCCTTCAAACGAGATTCGATGGATTTTGACTTCGCCAACATGCAAGCGACAGCGTCGTGCATGCATAACAATAGTCACGAGATCAACCCGCTCTAACAAAATGTTAGAATCTCCATACCCAACTCAAAACCTTAACATAATGAGTTGATTGGTTTTCCACACTTTAAAACAAGCCCACCACACTCGCAATTAGCGACCTGAGATTCTCAACACTAAAGTAAAGCAAAATTCAAAAAAGGTCATCAGACGGGAAATGTAAATAATAAGGTCTCACGTCTTGGCGGGAGTAGGTATAGGCGAGAGCCATCATGGACTGAAGATTGCCGCCCTCGGCGGCGAAGTGATGATAAAGCATCGCCTTGCCATTATCCTTCTCTCTCATCAGACCGGCGCCGTGGAGGAACCCTAGCACCGACTGCGCGTTGGCGTCGCCCGCGTTCGCGAGGGCCTGGATCTCCACGGCGGCCTCCTGCGCCGCCCGCGGCTCCCCCTGAGTTGCCGCCGACAACATCTTCCTCACCGCCGAGTAGTATTCATCGTCGGCAGCGGCGGGGGCTGCGGCGTCAGGCTCGAAGATCGGGCGCCAGGACCCCGGGTCCAGCTCGTGCTCCGGCTTGTTCTCGGAGTCGCCGAACTCGTCCCACTCCGGCGGGGACGCATCGGCGGCTTCGGGATCGGCGGGGATCGCCTTTAGGTCGTCCTGGGAGAGGATTAGGACGAAGGGGCGGGCGGTTATGGATGTCATTAGTAGGGCCAGGGCCAAGAGGCACAGGAGGGTGACACGTGTCCAGCGACGCATCTTCTCTCTCACTCTCTCTTTCTCTCCGGTTGAATTGAAACGGAACGGAAGGGGGGATCGGGTGGACTTGGGGTTTGACGAAGATGGTCAATCAACGGGAATCATCTTCATTTATATGTTTGGTTTGCCACGTCATTGTTTTATCATTTACCCAATGGATGGATGCCACATCAGCTGGTGAACTCCCGTACCGAGAGGAGGGAGCTAGGAGTTATTTAATTATTTTATTGACGTCAAAGCTTAAAACAAAAAAAAGGGGATTGCCAATACAAAGTAAATCAGAATTCATTTTAGAGAAAAAGAAGGGCATAATAATGAGTACTTGAATTTACTAAATTACTGACTATTTGTGTTTTCGATATTTTGAAAAAAATTAACATTTTGGTTTTTCATTTACAAAATAATTTCCTTAAGTTAGAAGTGTATATTCGGAATGGTAGTATAATACACATAATGAATATGCCAATATATGTGTTTTGCTTTTTATACCTATTATGGGCTATTTTGGTTAAAAAACGTAATACAATTAGCATCTCAAAATATAAATCTCATTTACCCCCAAAAGTTGCTTATTAATCAAATTTTATTTGCCATGCAATTCTTTCTAACAATATTACATTTTAACACGTAAATTATCTAGCAAAGAATTATTTTGTTTTTAAATAAAAATCTCCTTCCCACCAAAAAAAAAAAAAAAAATCTCCAATAGTCGCCGTCTTCTAAAATGAGTTATCTTTAAGCATAATACAATTCAAAATAGAAAATCTTACTAATTTTTTCAAATCAAATTTTGGTTCCAATATGATTTAGTTGATTAACAAGGATGTAAATACTGAGTTTTTTTGAATAAAAATAATAATCCCATTAATTATAATGCTTTAATTTTGAATATAAGAACTAAACACGGCGGTATAAAATTTCCTCGCTCTGATTTATATCGCCGGGGAACAATTTGTCACAAACCTTATGTCGAACACTTGGTGAGCAAGGCCGTAGACGACCAGTCGTCCAAATGAGCGCGAAGGATTAAAAATAAGAAGACACATGTCAGCGTTCTAGTGGATGTTACGAGAGCAGGAAAAAGGAAAGTTGTTAGTCGGTTAGAGCCAACAGCTTGGGCGGGAATATTGTAAAAATTACACATAAATACCTACAAACTCTGTAATCAATTCTTCAGTCCAGTTTTATATCAATAAACTTCTACTTCTCTCTACAATCTCTTTCTTTCTTTCTCTCTTTTCTTCTTCTTCTCTCTCGATTCTTTCACTTCCTTGAGGTCAGAATCTTGATTCTGACAAATTGGTATCAGAGCGAAAATGGATACAAGATGAAAATCCATGGAAGATCAGTTTCGGAAACTAGAGGAAAGGTTTACTTCGATGGAATCCAGGGTGGAAAGGAAAGAACAAGAAACACAAGACCGTTTTGAATCATTGACGAGTCGGTTTGATTCGATGGAGAGCTCGTACGACAAGATGTTCGATTTGCTTCAAAAGATTGCTGGAGAAAGAGGAATCTTGGGTCCTGCTCCAGTAGCACCGGCACATTCACCAGTGCTGATCGACGAGTCCGTAAAAGCAACATCGGAACCGCCAACTCAAACGTGGAACAATCAGAAGGATAACACGCCGAACCCGAGGTTAGACTTTCCCTATTTCACGCCTTTGAACCCTAGAGGATGGTTGAGAAAGTGCGAAAAAAATTTCACGGTGTATAAGGTAGAAGAAAGCAAGAAAGTGGAAATGGCGGGTTTGTATTTGGATGAGATCGCAGAAATTTGGTTCGACAGTTGGGTTATACAAGTTAAGGAGGTTAACTGGAAACAATTTGGAGAAGCTTTGTGCAAACGATTTGGAACTCGTTCTCCAGGGGGTATTGTAGAAGAATTTAACCACCTTAAATAGATAGGTTTGGTGGAAGAATATGTGAGGAACTTTGAGGAATTAAAGGGGTTGATGATAAGAGAAAACTCGTGTTTGTCAGAATTGTATTTTACACATTCATTCATAGGAGGTTTATCAGAATAGATTAAGCCCTTAGTGAGGACACACAAACCTCTTTCACTAAGCGATGCCATAGAGAAGGCTCAGTTACATGAGGTAGCTTTGAAGGCATCTCAGAGGAGTTTTGTGGGAAGAGGTCAATCGAATTATAATGGGAAGTTAGGGACAGGCAATTTATCGAATAGTTGGAGTGCTTCAACTGGAAAACAGCTTGTGGTTGATCAATTGGGCAAGAAGAAAGAACCCTTCTGTTTTACATGTGGAGAAACGCCTTGGTCTAAAGGGCATGTGTGCAAGAACAAAAAGGGTGCTGTGCACGTAATGGAGGATGATCAGTTTGAAGGAGTGTTACAGGAAGAACAGTTAGAGCAAGATGATGAGGGGTTAGTGGAGTTGTCAATGCATGCTATTAATGGGAGTATTGGTAGTGGCACACTGAAGTTGAGAGGGCATGTCAGAAACAAACTAATTCTAATCCTTTTGGACACTGGTAGCACAGCTACTTTCATAAACTCTAAGTTGGTGGAAGAGCTTCATTTGGATGTATTAACAATAACTGGTATGACCATTTCATTAGCTGATAGATCCAGAGTAGCTTATAACAGAGTATGTGCTGGTTTGAATTGGGAAATGAGTGGCAGTTCATTCACTTTTGATTGCCGAATTTTGGAACTAGGGACATATGATCTTGTGCTTGGTACTGATTGGATGCAAGGTTGTAATCCTGTTTTGTTTGATTTTGTTCGAGCTGAAGCTACTATCCAAAACAAAGGACATCAGATTGTGTTGAAGGGTTATAGGAGCAAAGAGAAAGGTGAAGAACTGAGTTGTATGTCATCTGCTTTGTTATCTTAGGACTTGTATAAACAACAAGTGGAAGAGCTATTATTACTATCTTGGATGGATGAATCTTATGCTGTTGAGGGAACTGAAGTCCAATTTGCAGAAGAGATGGGGGCAGAGTTTGGTTCTGAGTTTCAATCCAAATTGAAAGAGTTACTTCATTCTTATTTGATTTTATTTCAAGAGCCTACTTCATTGTTACCACCACGAAGTTACGATCATGGCATACCACTACAACCAGGGACATCAGCAATTTCAATCAGGCCTTATAGATATCCACATTTTCAGAAGGAGGAGATTGAAAAACAGGTTGAAGGGTTGTTGAAATGTGGGTTTGTGAAAGAGAGTGAGAGTCCATTTGCCTCTCCTGTTTTGTTAGTGAAAAAGAAGGATGGAAGTTGGCGTATGTGCGTGGATTATATGCAGCTCAACAAAAGGACCATAAAAAACAAGTATCCAATCCCAATTATCGATGATCTTCTCGATGAATTGATTGGAGCTCGTGTGTTTTCTAAGCTGGATCTTTGTGCAGGCTACCATCAGATTAAGATGAAGGAAGAAGATGTATCAAAGACTGCTTTTCGTACACACCATGGACACTTTGAATTCAGAGTGATGCCATTCGGGTTAACTAATGCTCCAGCTACATTCTAGGCTGTGATGAATAAGACATTGGCTCCATTCATCCGCAAGTTTGTACTAGTATTCTTTGATGACATTCTTGTTTATAGCAGAGATATTGACAGTCACCTTTCACACTTGCAGCAAGTTCTTGCGACCTTGAAGAGGGAGAAGTTCTTTCTAAAACTATCCAAGTGTGACTTTGGTATGGCATCTGTAGACTATTTGGGTCATGTCATCTCTAGCCTTGGTGTCAGCACTGACCCAAAGAAAGTCTCAGCAATCAAGGATTGGCCCGTACCTACCAATGTGCGTGATCTCAGAGGTTTTTTGGGCCTGACTGGTTACTACCGCAAGTTTGTCAAAGGGTATGCAGAAGTGGCTCAACCACTATTCAATCTACTGCGAAAGGATGGATTCACCTGGACAGAACGAGCCACTACAGCCTTTCTTGCACTCAAGGACAAAATGACTTCAACTCCTGTGTTAGCTTATCCAGATTTCAGCAGTAGTTTTGTAGTCGAGACTGATGCATCAGATTTGGGGTTGGGAGCAGTTTTGTCTCAACAAGGTAAACCTATTGCCTTTTTGAGTCAATCATTAGGTTCAAGAAATGCTGGTTTACCTGTTTATGAGAAAGAACTCTTAGCTTTACTTGCTGCTATTTTCAAATGGAGGCACTATTTAGAAGGGAGAACTTTTGTCATCAAAACAGATCACCAAAGTTTGAAATACTTGTTAGAGCAGAAGGTTCACACCAATTTGCAGAAGAAAGGAGTGTCTAGATTGATGGGTTTGGACTTTGTTATTGAATACACGAAAGGTGTGGAGAATAAGGTTGCTGATGCGTTATCAAGAATACCAGATCATGAGTTGTCTGCAATCTCTTCCTCTGTGCCAAGTTGGTTACATGATGTTACTTCCAGTTATGAGAATGATGAAGTGCTGCAGCCCTTGTTACAATCTCTACTACTGCAACTCTTGTCTCAACCTCCTTATCAATTGCGACAAGGTATCCTTCGCTATAAGAACCACATTTGCATAGGATCTCATGGTTTTCTACGAGTTGACATCTTCAATCAGTTGCATACTTCAGCTGTTGGTGGCCATTCTGGTGTTAATGTGACATACAGAAGAATCAAGCACCACTTTTATTGGAAGGGAATGAAGTCAGATATCAAAGATTGGGTCAGTGGTTGTGATGTGTGCCAAAGATGCAAATCAGAGAATGTAGCTTTACCTGGTCTACTGCAACCCTTGCCAATTCTTGCAGGGGCTTGGAAGAGTGTATCTATGGACTTTATTGAAGGCCTACCTAGATCGAATGGGAAGGATACAATTTTAGTTGTTGTGGATCGTTTCTCCAAGTATGCGCATTTTATTCCACTTACTCATCCTTTTACTGCTCTGCAAGTGAGTCGTGCCTTCTTCGATCAAGTCTGCAAATTACATGGTCTGCCTGAGGAGATTATCTCGGATCGTGATCGTATTTTCACTAGTAATGTGTGGAAGGCTCTTTTCGAGCAATGGGGGGTTACACTTCACTTCAGTTCAGCCTACCATCCTCAAACTGATGGGCAAACTGAGAGGGTGAACCAGTGTCTGGAAAATTATCTGAGAAGCATGTGTTTTTCTAGACCTTCATCTTGGTTGCAGTGGCTGACTCTTGCGGAATTCTGGTATAATTCTTGTTTTCATACATCTCTTAAGTGTTCTCCGTTTGAGATTTTGTATGGTTACGCTCCACCTCTAATTCCTGGCCTTAGAGAGGAACAACCATCTGTAGCTTCAGTGACTGAATTGGCCACTCGACAAGCACAAGTAGTTCAAAATTTGAAGGATAATCTGATCAAGGCACAGAGTAGAATGAAAACTTTTGCTGACAGGAAACGATCAGAGAGACAACTTCAGGTCGGTGATTTAGTTTACTTGAAACTACAACCTTATCGACAGATTTCTGTAGCAGTAAGAAGGAATCTCAAACTCTCAGCTAAGTATTTTGGGCCTTATGAGGTGATAGAGAAGATTGGTTCTGCAGCCTATAGACTCTTACTTCCAAATGACTGCTTGATCCACCCAATCTTTCATGTGTCCATGTTGAAGAAGAAGATTGGAAATGATGTCACAGTGGTGAGCACGCCACCCTTAACTACTGATAACGGACAGCTCAAGTTAGCTCCAGAGGCTGTTCTTCAAAGGCGAGTTGTCAAAAGGAACAATGTTGCAGTTGTGCAGGTTCTCATCAAATGGGTTAACTTGGATGAGGAAGAATCGATTTGGGAAGACTACCATGCTATAGTGTCGCAATTTCCAGAGGTGAAAGAGTTGAATCAAAGCTGTTTAATCCTTGAGGACAAGGAAGCTTTGAAGGAGACGGGTTTGTCACGAACCTTATGTCGAACACTTGGTGAGCAAGGCCGTAGACGACCAGTCGTCCAAATGAGCGCGAAGGATTAAAAATAAGAAGACACGTGTCAGCGTTCTAGTGGATGTTACGAGAGCGGGAAAAAAGAAAGTTGTTAGTCGGTTAGAGCCAACGGCTTGGGCGGGAATATTGTAAAAATTACACATAAATACCTACAAACTCTGTAATCAATTCTTCAGTCCAGTTTTATATCAATAAACTTCTACTTCTCTCTACAATCTCTTTCCTTCTTTCTCTCTCTTCTTCTTCTTCTCTCTCGATTCTTTCACTTCCTTGAGGTCAGAATCTTGATTCTGACACAATTTAACAACTTGAATAAAAATCAAACCGCTTTCGTGTCTGGTCGTTGACTTGTCCCCGATGGCAACAGTGGAACTCAAGCTCTCTCGCCCCAACCGAGTCTACTTCCCCTCTGTAACCTCCCCCTCTCTTCTTGTTCTTATTTTATAGCACCTGATATTCGGGACCTATTAATCCAAATTCGAGTCAAATTTTAATATATGTGAACTTTGGGTTTTATTAGGAAACTATAGAAGGGAAGGTGGTGATAAAGTCGCCATCTTCAATCTCTCACTACGGCGTCCGCCTCTCCCTCAACGCCTCCGTTAACTTGCAGGTGCTCTCCCACTTCTTCTTATTATTATTATTATTATTATTATTATTATTATTATTATTATTATTATTATTATTTTTCCTTTGTTTTTGGGAAATTATGTTGTGATTGGTAATTATATATATGGGCAGGTTCGAGGAGGATCAGCTGGGGTTATCGAGTCGCTTTATGGAGCTGTCAAGCCCATCACCATCATGTGAGTTCAGTTTTTTGTGTGTGTTCTGAGCGATGGAATGAGTTTATGTGGGAATTGGAAGCGATTCGTTTGGGTGGGTTTGAAGATTAAAGTTTGGTGCTTGGCCGAGGCTCATGATTTTAGGGTCAATGATTCGATGATGGGCCATGGGGTCCCTGATCGCCTTGGCGGAGTTGAATTGTCTGCATTCGTCAAGTAGTACTTGTAATTTTGATGAGTTTGAAGAGAAGAAGTTGATGGTTGAACATTGGGGTGGTAGTGGTATTTTGTTGGTTTTCTTAGAGGTCTGATTCGACAATTGGGTGCATGAGATGGGGCACGGGTTGCCTTGATGGAGTTGAGTTGCATGAGTACACGGGGTAGGAATCGTTATGCGGTTTTGCTGTTTTCCGTCGTTCCGTCTGGTTATTTCCCTTGTTTGACGAGCTGGTCTTTTCCTTTCTTTGAGACCAGGAGCAGAAGTAGCGAGATCAAGCCTTCGGGAAAGTTTGCTTCTGGTACAACAGAGGTGAGTGAAACTAAGATTGTTTTAATACTCATGTTGATTTGTCCAGGCCATGGGCGAGGGTGCTATCGTATGATATATTTTTCTCTTTGTGGTGGCAAAGCATTTTTTCTCTTGGAGGTCAATTTCCATAATGTGGAAACTGTCAATAGAGCAACTTTCCTCTGGCTTATGAGACTGCCAATGTCTGCAATTATTGAAACGGCAGCCAACCGTTCCTTGAAAACATTTGCTTACTTTGCAGATTCCTTTTTCGATGCCGTTGAAACATCCTGGAGGAAATACATCGGAAAAGTTTCACGAGACTTATCATGGTACAAACATTAGCATCCAGGTAAGTTTTTTCCCTTACGGTTTCAACTGCAAGAGCAAACATCCGTGCTCCTTTACAGATTTCTGACATGTTCTTTGTTGCAGTATTTGGCAACTGTTGACATAGCAAGAGGGTATCTTTATAAATCGCTCTCCTGTACGCTGGAGTTCATTGTTGAGAGTGATAAAGGTACCCTCTTCTAAAGTTGTGTGGTTTACTGTTGACTTGCCTAAGTATTCTTACTTGTTCCACGGTGCTTGACAGTGGACCTACTCGAGAAGCCGGTTTCTCCGGAGATGGTTATGTTCCATATTACTCAGGATACACAGCGACATGTATTACTTTCTGAATTGAAGTCTGGTTTGACCCATTCTTTTCTCATATCTTATATTTTCTTAAAAAATGTGTCGTAGGTGTTGCTGTCTCATGCTTGTAAGCCGCTTTAACAGGTGGTTTTAGGATAAATGGAAGACTGACATCGCTTTGCTCTCTGATGGATCCCATCAGCGGAGAGCTAACGGTAGAAACGTCTGCAGTTCCCATCCGCTCCATTGACATACACCTGCTTTCCATGGAGTCAATTCTCGTAGGGGAGAAAATAGTGACAGAGACGTCTTTGGTTCAGACTACACAGGCATGCTTCATGCCACTTTTTCATAATTGTCAGATGGACTCGTTTAAAACATTAAATCTCCTTCTCTGAAATCTTATAGTTTCACCATTCATCAGATAGCAGATGGTGATGTTTGCCGAAACATGACGATGCCCATTCACGTTATCCTTCCCCGTCTGCTGACATGTCCAACTATCTTAGCCGGGTTAGTTGTATTATATCGTGGTTTCATGTACGCCAGAAACTCCGGGATGTTCGTGCCTTAGCTGATAACTGGACTTTGATTTCTGACAGTGCAATGATATAACCTTCCTTTTTTTTTTCAATGAATTCCTGCCAGCCCTTTCTCCATTGAGTTCAAAGTATCAATAGTCATCAGCTTTCAGTCGGATCTGTCCACGTTGCACGCGAAATCCGACGCTACAGCTCCGAGGTTATGGGTATGTAGTCCTTCGCCCGCGACGCTGCTCGAAACAGTCAGCCATTTGGTTGAGTCTAAGATGTCTGTTCTCTTGTTTGCAGTCGGCAATGGAAACTCTACCACTTGAACTTGTTAGAACGAAATGAGAGGTACAATGGAAATTCTGAAGTTTTGTTAACGTCAAGTGCAAGATCACATGGACACGAGGATTATGTTAGGATGTTTTATGTAATTAATAACTGATTTATAACTCATCTTTTAACAGGCAGGGGGCTAAGATTCTTATTATCATTTCCGTCTCAATTCCGTGAATATAAATGTTACGACCGAATTATGATTCAGTTTTGTTGCCGTAACAAATTGTTGATTCTTTTGTTATGAAACTTTCTTTTTACTGATATATTTTCTCATTAGAACAAAGTGTATTATCTTAAATTACCAAGAACATGTTGGGTTGTGTCATAAAGCTCTGACCACGGGAATGAGTTGTGAGATGGACCATTGACGCAGTCTCCAAGTCCTTGAAACGTTTGAGATTATCATTGTTATACACTGGTGCTGAGCTAGAAGGTTTGGTGTCATTGGAAATCCACGATTTATGTTTAAGAAGACTAAAGAACCATAACTTTCATAGGATGAACTTTCATGTTGTATCTATGAAAAGTCTTTTATAGGAACTTTATATTTTTAAGATTTCCGAAAATTTGTTGAACTCTTTATAATTTTAAACATTTTTCGCCACTCAGATTTTTTATAGTATAAAAAATATATTAAAGATAGTTATGACCAATTAAAATATGACTAAATTGTGTAAAAGTTATTTCGCGTAACCACAAAATTCACAGATAAAGGATGTGTAATACTTCATTTAAGAACATTATTAAAACAAATTTGTGATGTGACTGTACTGTTAATAACTTATTGCCACTTTTTTTTTCTATTAAATATCATAAAAAATAATTAAATAAAAAATATGCTAAAAAATAAGCTACACTTGAACTACGTTTGGAATATGGAAATGCATGGTGGAGAATCAGGGAAAATTGTCAGACACAACTCACATGTATGGCCTGTGGATGCTCCTCTGGTTTATCTCAGTAGAACTTTTCCCATACTTTTCTTTTGGCTCAAAAGTTCTTTACAGATTTAATCTCACACGGAAGTGTGTAATTGACTGAACCAATAAAAAATTGCGCATCTTTAGGATGTTTTCCTGGATTCGTGTGCGAGAGAGATGCAGCCGAAATTTATGACACACGAAAATATCTTATCTTAACCATGCTGATGTAGCATGTTTTGATACCTTGCGTAAAGTAAGAACTTGATCACGAAACTTTTGTATTAAATTAGTACAATTTGTTCATTAGTTAGTTTATGTATTATTTATTGTTGGTAAATATGTAAGTTAGTATACAAAATGGCGAACAAAAATTTTGAGCGTAGGTTTCAGGCTCAATATGTTTTCGGAGAAAACATGTTAATATGATGCTCTTGCTGTTAGGTGAAGAGCTACATCCGTGACAGTTGGGAACCAAAATTTGGTCGAAGACTTGTGAAATTTTGTTGGCGAAGAGTAATGATTTCTAAGGCATGTTAATTAAACTTGTCCTATGAGTGGAGTTGAGTACACATAAAAAAAGTAGCAAATGAAAAAGGTAAAAGCTGAACAAAAGCAAAAGCACAAATTATAATTACAACCACCTTCATCCACCCAACATGGTTTCAATAACAAATGAGTCATATCCACTGCAGAAGAAAAAAGGTAAGAATCAACAGCAAAGAACAAAAAGCAGAGTACAAATGCTGGCTGCAGAATAGAAAAAATAATGCAGAACTCCTAAATTACAACAATGAGGAAGGATCAAACAAACTCACATACATGATGCATGATTTAAGTAGGTAAACATGGGATTTCGACGGACTTATAGAGAGGAAGAATTGTGTTAGTCGTTGTTGATCAGATCAGGTGGGTTGCGGTCTTCCATCTGACTGGAGCGGCGTAGTTCCTCGATCTTGATTCTCACTTCAGCCATCGAAGGACGGCTGTCGGGGTATTGTGCTGCACAATCGATCGCCAGCTGTAGGAGATGAACCATCTCTTCTTGGACGTCTTGGTATCTCAGGAGCTCGACATCAAAGACCTCCGAAGTCCATTCGTCTCTAACAACGGATTGGACCCATCTTGGGAGGTCAACCCCTTCGTCATTCAACAGGGCATGGGTGGGCGGTTTTCCCGTCAATAACTCCAGTATCATTACGCCAAAGCTATAGACGTCAGCCTTCTGTGAAACTTTGCGAGGATCGGTTACCTCCGGTGCTTTGTAACCAGCAACTCGGGTGGGTGAGGAAGAAGGACCAACGAGGCTGACTAGGCCGAAGTCAGATACCCGAGCATCATATGACTGAGTAAGAAGGATATTTGATGACTTGATGTTCCCATGGCAGACATTAGGGCCTTGAGAGTGCAGGTACTCGACACCACGAGCAGCCCCAAGTGCAATACTGGACCTGATTTCCCAGTTCAACGGAGTCCTACCAGCGCCCTTGTTCCCTATTAACATTACTCAGGCATAATTAAACACGATCAATGGCCAATGGGATGAAATGTAAATAACTACATTAAGAGACACCAAACTCCATAGTCACATATTAGTCTCCGAAACATAGGAAGCATCTTCAAATAATTTAGACAAGGGTAAACATTTTGCCTAACACCAACCAACACCAACCGTTTTACAAGAGCGATGTTGTAGTCTGAAGCGCATGTAGACACTCTCTGAATCTATCACTTGCATAACCATTCATAAAAAAAATAATGGAACAATCGAACGTGGAAGTGAGAAAGATTAACACACTAACCATGTAGAAGTGCAGATAAGCTTCCCATAGACATGTAATCATAGACAAGGAGCTTCTCATCCATGTTATAATAATAAGCCCTCAATGGCACTAGGTTCTCGTGATCCATTCCTCCGACAGTCTCAATCCTCTCACGGAACTCCTTCTCTGAAATTGTCACATCCCTCAACCTCTTCACGGCCACAATACCCCCGGCTTCTAGGACAGCCTTATACGCAGTCCCGTATGTGCCTTTCCCGAGGACCTCGGCAGAGGCCCTCAACAACTCCTCCAAGTCAAACACCCTCGGCGCCTTCCCAAAGAACACCAGCTTCTTCTCCCCAACCTCCCCAACCCCCCCTCCTTTCACAGTTCCCGTCATTGCGGCCGCTGCAGCAGCAGCCACTGAGTACCCATTCCCGCTTCCGTATCCTCCACCATTGCTCCCCATTGCCTCCAACTCAGCAATGTGCTTCTCCCCAGGCACCTCGGGCTTTACAGACATCATGTCGACCGACCTCGACGTGCTCCTCCCCCTCTTCCTCACCAAGAACATCACAACAAACACTAACAACAACAACCCTACCAAACTTCCAATCACGATCCCCGCGATGGCTCCTCCTGACAGCCCCTTCCTCTTCCCGTGGATCGGGACCGCGATGGCCCCACCGGAGCTAAAGTTAGCCCCTCCGGTACCGACACAGTCGACCAGTGGGGGCCCACACAGGGAGTTCCCTAGGAACGAGCTGCTCTCGAAGGACTTGAACTGGACGGGAATAGACCCGTTCAAGAGGTTATTAGAGACATTAAACTGCTCGAGCTTCTTGAGGTGGAGGGACTCCGGTAGAGTTCCGGCGAGGAGGTTATCCTGAAGGTAGAGCGTCCGGAGCCTCCCCAGCTTGCCGAGCTCCTGCGGGATCTCTCCAGAGAAGTTGTTCGTAGCAAGGTTGAGCCTGACGAGCCCAGTCAAGCTGGAGAGCGTCGACGCCGGGATCCCGCCGGAGAAGAAGTTCCCCTGGAGGTATAGGTTCCGAAGGTTGGTACACGTGGCGAGATCTGGAGGCAGCTGTCCCGTGAGCGCGTTCAAACGCAGGCTGAGAGTGCGTAGCCCGGTGAGGTTGGAGAACACTCCGGCGGGGAGCTCACCGGAGAGGGCAACGCCGGGGAGTCGGAGCTTGGTAACCCTATTCTGCTCGCACGTGACCCCGGCCCACTGGCACGGGGTAGTGTCGGTCGCATTCCAGAGGAGCGTCCGGCCGCCGACGGCTTTCCTTAGGCCGAGGAGTGCTGACCGGTCGCCGGCGAGATCTGCGGCAGAAGTGGCCGCCGGCGAGAGAAGCAGTAGCAACAGCGACAGGAAGAAAAGCTTGGTGCTTTTCGGGTCCTGCATTGTGAAGTCTCTTCCTTTTTTGCCCCCACCAGAAATGGTAGAGAATCTACGAGACCAAAACGGCAGCGTCTATGGGAAGAGAACTCTTTGGGTTCCTAGTTCTGCCCTAACTCTCTCTCTCTCTCTCTCTCTCTCTACATTATCTGGAAAAAAACTCTAAATAAAAAGGTTTGGAACACGGGAGTACTCTAATTTGTGTATCTTTTGTAGTAGACGGAAGCTGCAAGAAATAGATGAGTTGAAGGGAAGTGAAGTGAAGCCCTGGTTATACTGGTAAGTGCTGTTAGTTGGCTAGTCGGTGCTTATTGTAGTTTAAGTGCTGGGCTAGTTAATTTCAATGTGGTCCTCGGGCCAAATTACAAAATGGCTCATCGACATTTTTTGTGCCTCGGGATTTCCCTGCTTAGAATTGGTTGGCAGCAACACCTTGTGATTTTTTGTTTTTTCCAAAAGTTAAATTTTACTCCAAGCATATTTTATCTAGTTTTGAATTGATAATTTCCGTCAAATCTTTTACGCATTGTATTGCAAGGATAAATGTCTTTTTCATGTGAGGTTTTTTTTTTCATTCATTGAGTCATCTTTAACATTAAATTATCTGATTCATGCACTCGAGTTAAATTAGACCAATTGTTATTCGAACAATTTGTACAATTATTAATCGTGTTGAATTGATTGATAGATTTGATAAAATATAAAATTTTGTGAACTAAATAAACATTACTGAAATCATTAATACACCGATAACCGTTTATTATGCATTATAAAAAGGAACATAATTGTGTGCCAGTTGAAATGGCTCTTTTCCAAATATCTAATTATGTTTGTTTGAAAAATACATATTTTTAAAATTGGTGAATGTGCACATTTTCCTATCCATCCCACCAAAAAGTTAGATCAATCTTTTTGGAACAATTTTTGATTTATTTAATCACATCATTAAACATGAAAAATCCATAGGTTGTCTATCCTGCACGTGACCTCACTTATGTTTTTTTTATCAAACAGTAAATATCAAAATTCATTACAATACTATATGGTTTAAAACGAATTTTAATTTTTTTCATGTAGTTCAAAAGACGTGAAATTAGTGACACGAATATAAAAACATTTTCTAATTTTACTAGATCATTAAATTTTGTATTAAAATGTATATTCTATCTATCCGACGATCAACCAGACTATAACTAGTGAATAAAACTTATTGGCAAACAAAAGTTATGAATGTGTCACTGATTTTTTTGGATAAGTATGTGTCAATAATTTATTAAACATATGTTGTTATCACCAGTTTTATGTCATTTTAATTCGAACTAACTTAATTAGAGAATGTGACTTCTATGCAAATATATTTTCTTAATATAATAACATTTACACAACAACAAATATACAAAAATGCATATTATTTACATTATACAAGAACAACAAAAATAACTTAAAATTGGTGCTGAAAAGAAAAAAAATCCTCTTTACTTTTAGAGAGCAATTTGTGAAAGTAGCAAGTCAGCCAGCAATGGCAGGAAGAACCTAAGGAATACTGTCCAACGGAGTGGAGCATGTACCATACTTTGTGGAGCTGCATTCGAGTAATCTCCCATAAAAGTTTAAATTTATCATGAGTTTGAGGCCCTATATGGATGATTCATGACATCCAAGACTTCAGGATGGGATGATATCCTCTTCCAAATTGTTATCCATTCTGATAGATAAATCGGGCTAGATTCATTATAAAATACATATTTCTTGTTCCTTAGATGATTCATGTATTAAGAATAAAATATTATTTATCTCTACTCTACGCTAAGGGAGAGTAAAAAAAGTTTGAGAGTGAAGAGAATTTATTCATATATATCAAAAGATTAAAGAATGCTTAAATTTTTTAAAATTTAATTTCAAGTTCCAGGTTGATTAATTTTTTAGTTGAGTTAATTTTTAATTTTAGTGAGGATATACATTACAAAAATGTGCAAAAGTATCAAACCAAATCAAATCCATAACTCCACTCCTGCTCCACTCGGAATTGCATGTTTTTATTGGTTAGAATGACTTGTTTTTGTTAACGAATATAATATGTTTATGTTGATCTAAATGGCGTGTTACTATTTAAACATTAGGACAAGTTATTATCATGGAGACATCGAGCCAAGAGAGAAGCAAAGATTGAAATTGAGATCTCACTAATGAGCTCATTGATTATCATAATTAGGTCTATCATTTTGATATAAATTAATCTATATTTTTTATGTAACTTATTTTTCTATTTAGATATTACTGAGTCTATCATTTGGACGTCGGGATAAGTATTGTCATGGATGAGAGTTGGATCTGACTCCTATCTTTGTAATAAGATGAGAGTCGTATTGCTAATCTCATACTCCCACTAACATCATACTCCTCTACCAGTATTATCTCTTACCGCTATCATTCTTCATCATCGTCTCATATCAGAGTTGACTAGTAAGGGAGATAATAAGAAAGAGAGTAAGATCTGACTTCCCAGTTTACCTCTAATTGGACGAGAGTCTCTTCATGAGCATCGTGCTCTTCCACTAGTATCATCCTCTATATATATCGTGCTCCTTCATCAATGTCGTACTCCTTTATTGAAAGTTAGATTTTATTTTTATCCTGAGGTTGGATCTATCAGTCGTCATCAGATCTGTTAGTCATTATTAGGCTTGTTAATAACATCATCAATTTTATCGATACCATTGTTAGTTTTATTTTTGGCATTATAGTGGTGAAGAGAAAAAGGAGAGATGAGAGGCAAAGGGAGACTAAGAAGAGGAGAAGGAACATGAGAGAGAGAATAAGAAGGAAAAAAGAAGAAGATATAATACATGACAAATATACCCTTGGTTAATTAATACAAATCTCTGACGTGTGCCTTACTAAGTAGATTAATAGACTATTCCTACAACATTGCCAACTAAAGGAAGTGATTCCTTCTCCTTTTATTTTAGCACCTACCCTTTCATCAGCCATAGTTATGGGTCTCTCTACTATTCATACAACATTGCCGACCTAATTAAGGCTTAATGCCTTGGATCTCCAAGCCCTACAAGCTCCATTGCTCCCCCTTTTGAAGCTCCCCTTTAACCTATCATCACTTTATATAGTGCCTGTCATGATGAGCATGACTCTTCTCCCCGCAAAGAAAGCTAATGCTATACAAGTTTTAGATGAGTTATTATGTGAATTGCAACCCTTTACGACTTTTGGGCTCAGTCTTTTGTGACCCTTTTTATCCCTCTGCAAAAAATGTATAATATGGTGGTATATTTATTAAACTTATCCTTGAGGGTGATCTTTTCACTATGGTTTTGGATGAAGGACGGTTAACATTATATGCTAATTTTGGTAGACAATCAATTATCGATAAGTTGATGATGTCAAAAGGTTTAACATCATACTCTTATTCTATGTTAATAAGTGAGGATGCAAAAGCTTGGAAGGTCTCTTAAAAGATGTTGCCCCTGTGAATGGAATATTTTGGATTTTACTTTATCTGAGAGTTGGAGTAAAATATAATATAGAACTCGAAGATTTAAAGATTGCTAAAAGGATGACTCTATTTATAACTTTGGGTTCCTTTCTTCAAGCCTACCAAATCCTCTTCTTTTGCAAAGATTTGGGTCAAGCTTGTGGGTCTTGGGATGGAGCATATGACTTACGATATCATCTTTAGTTCATTTGCGGCTATAAGTCATCCTACTTACTTAGACCCAGTGGCTATCAACAAGTTTAATGGGGTAGTTAACGTAGATTTATCTCAACCATTTAAGGACAAAACTTGCTTAATTAAAGTTGAGTAATGGTAACAGTTGCTTGATTAATATTTTGTATAAAGATATTCCAAAATTTTAAGAGCACTATAAGGTTCTTAGTCATGTTCAAGATATATGTTGCAAGTTGTCCCTAGGAAATGAAGAGACTCTAAAAAAATTCTCTTAGATAAGTAAATGGTCTCGAAAATTATTTTGGGTATTGAAGAGTCAGTCGTGGATAACATATCTAGCAAAATAAGCCCTCATCTCATTAAATAGTGGAGCAGGAGGAATGAGAGATTTTTCCTGGTGTAATCTCTCATCTTGTTTATATTATGGTGCATAAGAAGGATAACGTTGTAACTTTGTAAAAAGTGTTGAGTTGTCCTCTTATTAAAAGAGAGGATCACAAATTTGTGGAAATCTACATACAAAGCTATGATGGAGCATAATTTTGCTAGCTTACCATGTTTTACCTTTGCCCTGGTTGCTTTCTTTGAAAAACTTGATGGTGAGTTGATGGGCATCGGGGAATGCAATAGTGGAGTCTGAAGTAGTGCCACATTCCTCAACTTATATCAGAAAGCCAACTACGAAAGTTTTATCCTTCTTAAAACCCAGAATGTATAAAAGAGAGGGTACGATAACAAACTCATTAGGTGGCAGCCACCTCGACAAGTAGACGACGTCGTTTTGTGGTTCGAGCCTAAAAGTCAAACTCCGATGTTTATGTGAGTACTCGTTTGGTTGTTTTTAAAATTTAGGATCATATGTCAAAAAGCGTGAAACCACAGATACTAAAAATGTACTTTTCCCTAAAATCAATCTACTTATGAAAAATTTATCCTAAATTATTTTCGGTGCAGAAAACGCTTGTGCTACATGAAAATGAGTACAAAGAATATCTTGTCCAAGCAAGCCGAAATTGTTGTCCAACATGTCTTCTCTTTTTGTTTTGTTTCTTCTCATTATGTTGCAGTAACCGGGAGCAGCACGAAATGAAGTGAAAAGTGAAAGACCTGGTAGGCTACAATATTAGGTGCGCCATTAGTTGGCAAGTCTGAGGTTGGTTAATTTCATTGTGGTCCTCAGACCAAATTCCAAAATTGGTATTTGAAGTTTCACAATTAATAAGATAGGCATACATAAAATAAGTAAAGCTCGTCGTTGTCATCTCATAGAACTAATTAGTTTCGTAAGAATCAATCGCATAACGATTCCAGGGGATTCTTATTAGAAGAAAAGAAATATTTTAAAACTCGTGAGTGTACAAAATTTCCGACCCACTCTGCAATTATATCCATCTTTCTGATCAATCGGTGATTTATTTAATCAGTGTTGTTAAAGGTGAAAAAGGTCATATGTCGTCCGACGTGCACGCAATCAAGCATGTGTTTCTGTACCAAAAAGAAAATGTTGATTTCAGTTTAGTACTCTATA
>SOPF01026388.1:0-13320 GCA_012979155.1 Hypericum perforatum | reverse complement strand
TGCATGATTGCTTCCAAGTTTGTAAAACTTGTGCTGCTTTGATCTTTGTCAGGAAAAATTAGATGGCAGTTGTTTTGGTCTACAGTTCTTGAATCGCTCTAAATTAAGGGCCACAGGTGGAAGTCATTTATGTGTTTAATAACATATCCACGCTTTTCCATCAAAATCTGCCCCGTAGTTCGTAATCATAGTTGTCTTTTTCTTTAACAACTCCTTTAGACATCACCTAAACTTGACGTTCCTGTGATTTACTCCAACCTTCGAATCAATGGAGAGGATTAGAACAGGGAAAGTTGTGGTTGTATTTGGAGACTGAGAGCATCAATCTTTGTCAAATGGCTCTTTGTTGGAGGAATATATAATCAATATTAGACATACAAATATGAAATGATATTGGAAAAAGTACTCTTAAAGTATGTGTAATTTTACCAATGTCACTTTTAGGCCCTATAATTTTAATTTGGTAATTTAGTATTTTGTTTTTAAGTATTTTGTAATATACAGTCCACTAGTAGACTAAAATGTTATATTTTTTCCATCTATATGCTGACCGGAAAAGTTAGTATGACATGTTAAAATGATTAATTACCAAATCAATCCTTCTTCCTCCTCTTTGAACAGATGAGTTACAATAATTCTATCTTTCATCAATTTTTTTGAATTTGGATTAACTTTTGGGATTACAAATTCGAGAACCAACAGAATACTTGAATTATCTAAAGGACCCCAACTGCTGCATCTTGTAATGGACCTGAAGCTTGTAATGAAACTAAAGCACCCAAACTCTTCCATCTTCGCGTCCCTTTTCCATGCCACCGTCGCACACTGCCCCGACCATCATTGCCGTTGATCCCTCCCGTACAACTCGCCTTTCGACTCACGCAATTTGTTGTTGTTGGACCAAACAAAATCCTAACACTAAATTAGTCCTGAATTCATTTCACCTTGCTCTTCTTAAGGTTTTTTGGTTTATCCCCAATTCGGTCAGGATTTCAACAACCCTTCTTACACCCAACACAAAACAAAAATAAAATCGAGAACAACAACCGAGAGCTAGGGGCAGGTGCATAATAACCATGGCCACCGAGAGTGGGAGATTGTTCGTAGCTTTCCTTGTACTGGATGGCAGAGGAGATGGCAGAGTTGTTGAAGCTTGGAGTCGTCGCAGAGACCCAACCATGTCAGCATCCAGTCTGACATCTCCTCCATCATTGCCTTGGCCGAGGATGACGCCGTTTCCTCCATCCCGCCGTTTCTCTTTCTTTCCCAGTCTGGTCGAGTCTAGAGAAAGGGGGGTAGGGGAAATATTGTCGGAAAGGGAGGGAGTAGGAGGTTACTGATATGGTAATGGGGGTTGGAATCTGGGGGAGGATGAAGAGAGAGGACGAATGAGAAGAGGAGGTTGAAGTCGAGGAAGGACTCTGATTTGGTAATTAATTATTTGGGAAAAGTACAAAATAAGTCCTGTAGTTTCGCGCTTTTTTGACATATGATCCTGTACTTCAAAAACGACTAAAAAAGTCCTGACGTTAGCTTCGGAGTATCACTTTTAGTCCTGCGAACCTAAATTCGTCCCGAACCTATGGAAAATTACTTTTTCATCCCATTTTTTTTTACATTTTAGTCCCAAATAGGTGTAACTTTTTCGTGTTAACTCCGATTTGGATGATTTCAAGTCGGGTAGGTTCGCAACACATTCGTCTACGACTTTTATGTTGTGAGTTTTGTGATTTGAGCCTTGCGTTTTTGAGTTTCATGTGATTTCGGCTGGTATTAGGATTGATAGGCTTAGTTCGTCGACTTTCGGTAGAAAAATCATAACTTTCGCATACGTACTCTGAATTGAGCGATTCCAAAATAAGAAGATCCGTAAGATCTAGATCTATGATTTTGATGTTGAGCGTTTGGTGAAATTTGGAAGTAGGGGACCTCAGCGTTTGGTGAAATTCACCAAATCCTCCTTTTGCCTTAAGATTGTTGGGGTCTCCTACTTCCGAATTTCACCAAATGCTCAACATCAAAATCATAGATCTAGGTCTTACGGATCCTCTTGTTTTGGAATCGCTCGATTCAGAGTACGTATGCAAAAGTTATAATTTTTCTACCGAAAGTCGACGAACTAAGCCTATCAATCTTAATACCAGCCGAAATCACATGAAACGCAAGACTCAAATCACAAAACTCTTAACATAAAAGTCGTAGACGAATGTGTTGCGAACCTACCCGACTTGAAATCATCCAAATTGGAGTTCACACGAAAAAGTTACACCTATTTGGGAATAAAATATAAAAAAATAGGATGAAAAAGTAAATTTCTATAGGTTTGGGACGAATTTCGGTTCGGAGGACTAAAAGTGATACTCCGAAGCTAACGTCAGGACTTTTTTAGTCGTTTTTGAAGTACAGGATCATATGTCAAAAAGCGCAAAACCACAGGACTTATTTTGTACTTTTCCCTAATTATTTTTACATGTCATACTAACTTTGCCAGTCAGCATTCCACGCAGACAGAAAAAATACATCGTATTAGTCTATATCGTAAGTCAAGTGGATGTTTTATCCTCGTTATCTGGAATTGACCGCATACTGCAAACGATTTGAAACCACAATGATTAAATTACCCATCGAAATCATAGGGCCTAAAAGTGATATAGATAAAACTACAGGTAAATAAAATTTATTTTTCCTAATGATATTTGAAATAGTAGGAACTACAATCGTAATTTGTGAGCATAAACAAGAGGGTAAATTAATATATTTTTAGTGGTGTATTTTGTGCAACAAAAACTATCCACTATCCACTATATCGCATATTCGCGCCAATCATGCGGTATGTCATGTCAAATTCGTCATTACACTTAGTTTTTTCTTTGCTACTACTGTATTATCTTATCACTATTCTATGTTATTTTTGTTTTTTGTTAATACAATTAAATGTATTAAATTCGAATATGGTTTCGAACAAATATAAAAAATGTTAAAATTAATTTTGACTAACAAAATAAAAAATTTGCAAAATAAAAAATATGCATAAATATTAACAAATTACATACTTAATTAAGAAATAAAAAAATTATATATATATATGCTAAAAAAATTTCAAAAATAAGTAATCTTAAAATTGCAATATACCAAATAGCCTTGAATGGCATATGTCAACACCAAATTAAAAGCCTCTTAATATTTATAAAAAAATTAAAGACTTCTTAATTATCTGTGGTGTACTTATTAAATAAATGTTTTAAAGCGAATTAACTATCAAGTCTTTACAATAACGTGGTAAATAACCCTGTCTATAAATCTGAAAGAAGTTTGAGTTTTGGGCAAATTACTCCATAGTTCCTTGTCTTAATCATAATCTCTTTTAGGATCCTATTTACTAGACTAGAGACTTTTTCATGCAATGACCCATCTAGAAAGACGAAAATACCCCTCAATTAAAATTTAAGAGGCCCTGTAGTAAAAAAAAATTATTCACTAGAACTTTTCTCTCTTCCTGTAATTTCTCTCAAATTTTCTTTTTCTCCTCGCTAATTTAGATTCCATCGTCAATCCTCCGGTGAACCATCTGTGGCCCATCATTGCATGGTTCTGGTTTTTGTTGTGCGGTAAGTTCTAACCTCAATTTTGACCTTACCTTTGCGTTTTACATCCTAATTTAGTGTTCTTGCCCTAATTTAAGTTCTTGCCTTAAGTTCTCGTGATCAAGGGTAGAGGCGTAGTCGATGGGTGACAGATTATACTTGTTGAAATTTGTTCATGAAAGTATCTCACGTAAAAAGACAAGATTAGATATAACATGTATAGTTACTTGTCGTTAGTCAAAGATGCTTACACTTTGTTTGCACTAGAATCCTCATTCTCCAAATATTGACTAGATTATGGGAGCTTTGTTTCATGCGATGACAATGTGCTAGGGATTTTTTATTACTATAAGAATATTGAGGTCATTATCATATTTATCGAACTAAAGGAGTTGGATTTCCTATTTCAAAGAGTATTGAGCCTATTCAGAAACTTTGTTGGCGTAATAAAAATAAGCATCTTCACTTTGAGATCGTTATTAGGCTCAGTTCAGATGAAGATGAGTATGAGGATTGCAGTGGGAGCGAAGAAAGTTATTAAATATTGTATGATGAAATATACTGAATCATTCCTGTAACTTGACAATCTGAACTTTCGGATAATGGTCGACTCAAAAGGAAGTCAAAGGCAGAGAATTTGGTTTTTCTTCTTCTTATGATTATGTAAATCCAAAAAATCAACAAAACAAAAAATCTCCTCATAAGGCTCGCCAACCCCATTCCCCCTCATACATCTACTTCTTCTATGGCGACTACGTTAGCCTCAAGACCTTCCTCCTCCTCATTCATTGGAAGGTGTCCAGGAGCAACTCGAGGACCTCACAGGGCTATAGTGGCCTCAGATCTCTAGTAAAGGCTATCAGAAAGTACGATAAGGGAGGCCTCTACGGTATTGCAAAAGGTGATAATCTTATTCCAGAGCTCGAGGAGAGGGGCATTCATTCGGAGGATGGCAAAGACGATGTCAGTGAGCTTGGTGCTGAGGTTGATGTAGTCTGTATAGTCGTAGTTGATGAAGTCGACGAACTCGTGGTTGAGGGATGCCAAGTGCGACTGAAACTCCGAGCATAGCATCAGGAATGGGACAAAGGTTCAAGAACTCGAAGATGTAGGCCTCTAGATCGAAGTCCGATAAGAGGAAGACGTTGGGCTTGAACCACGATGGCTTATCCCCTATCCTTGGCTTGAGGTTAAAGAAGGGTATTTTGGTCAATTCTACGATAAAAATGAAAAAAAGGATTGATGACGTAAGCCGGGGATTCATATCAATATTCATTATAGAGTAAGGACTTATACCAAATTCTGATAGAGTAGGGACTCTGTCACAAATACGAAGATAATCCTGGGACCTGATGGTAATTTACGCCCTAAAAAAATCTAAAGCGTAAAAGGACTCCACCGAGATATAAAAGCCGGCACGAGGCTGTCTCCGCTAAAACCCTAGAAGTTAACCGTCTCCCGACCCGTCGCCCCTCAATTCCCCGAATCCAGGCTCTCGCCCAACCGCCGCTCTAACCGCCGCGATGAAGGTTGTTGCCGCTTACCTACTAGCGGTCTTGGGTGGGAAGGCGACCCCCACCGCCGATGATTTGAAGAATATCCTCGGATCCGGTAACCGCTTCTTCTAACCCTAATTAGATTTACAACGTGCGGGAACAGTTCCGTACTTTTCCACATGTTTGGTTGATTTGTGACTCGAATTTCGAAATCAATAGGATCGGTACTTGAACCGTTACAAGATGTTTTTCGGTAGCTTTGAGATTAGGTTTTTGAAGGTTCTAGGGTTTTTGGAGTGCCGTTGATTTTGTGTTTGTGTGCTTGTATTTTCATTCCGTGTTCGGGATGTTTGATCGTTGTTTTGATGCAGTTGGAGCTGAAGCTGATGACGAGAGGATAGAGCTGCTCTTGTCTGAAGTGTCCGGGAAGGACATCACCGAGTTGGTTGCCGCTGGTCGTGAGAAGTTGGCTTCAGTTCCAGTTGGTGGTGGTGTTGCCGTCGCTGCTGCGCCTGCTGTCGGAGGTGGTGGCGGTGGTGCTGCCCCTGCTGCGGAGGCTAAGAAGGAGGAGAAGGTAGAAGAGAAAGAAGAGTCCGACGATGTAAGTTGTTTATATTTGAATTTCTAAGATTGAGTCTTCATGTTGATAAATGTTAATTTTATTTTCCTTGCTGACCTCAACTAAACCAATTTTGCAGGATATGGGTTTCAGTCTTTTTGACTAAGGGCCAAGCTTTCGCTCATTGTCTTTCTAGCTAAGTAGTGCCCGACCTTTATAATTTTTGTTGTTATGATGCGGATAAGGCAAGACAACACATTTTTGGGATCTTGGCGAGCTTAAGTTTAATTGTCGAACTCTTGTTATATTTCTTGGTTTTGGATATCAAATTATGCATTATCTACCACTTAGAGTGCTTACTCTGTCTGTCGTCAGGCATTTTGCCAATTTATTCTTTTTATCATGCCAAAGAGATTACTAAGGAAAACTTCATGCACGATTGCCTCCAAAGTTTGTAAAACTTGTGCTGTTTTGTTTGAGATCTAAGAGTATACCGGAAAATTTGTCTGATGCCATAAAGTGTATGCTGTGTATCATTCTTAGTTGCTTCCTATCTGCCTTAGCTCCATGATGAAACGTGTTGGTAAAACTATATGTTGGTGGTCAAGCTGGCTCCCATTAGTATGGATGATGGTTCCGTAGTTTGGAACTATGTTATATACTCTTGTGTAACGATAATATTGAGTTAAATTGTGTCAGGTTCTGAAAAGTAGTGCCCTTTGGATTAGAAGTTTTGAGGTTTGAGGTCAGGGAAAACTATGAGGAGAGCTTGGGTACAATGTGATCCCGTTAAGTAGAAGGTTGGTGGATTTGTCTGATGTGATTATGGAGGTGAGATTGTTACAGGGGAAGGGTTGAAAATATGAAGATCAAAACCAGATAGTCATAGGTGGGAGAAAAGTAGGATTGAGTAATAAGAATTGAAGTCGAAGTAAGTAATTGAGAAGGGGGAAGAAGGGATGGAGATTTCTTTTGCTCAATTTGTAGAGGAAATGAAGGAAGTGTTCGCATGCCAGCCTTCGTGCTATTTCAGGATAAAGCCGCAATCGATGTACTTTGTTTTCAAAATCCTCCCCTTGAAGGAAGAATGTGAAATATTTCAGATTGGATTAAGTGGTAAGAAGGATGTGTGGTTAATAATAACTTGTTTGTGTTGTTCTGTCTAAATAGTTTATTTGTGTCAGATGATATTATATACTAGTTAAAATTGGAAATGCAATTATTTGCAACTATATACATATAAAATCACATAAATGGAATGCCAATCCTCGAGAATTCTCAATGGTCAGAATTGACCGTTTTGCGGAAATTTATTCAGAAACTGGCAAAGCATTCCACAATCTCCATTGCTAGTTTAGTTATGGCTATGGAAATTTGAGTTTTTTCCTCTTCTATTAATGACAAAACGGAACGGTTCGGTGGAACATGGCTCCGTAGCAACCAGATGATTCTTGAACATGTTGACAGGCATCTGCAAGGACTTGGCTACCTTGTCAACTTGGGAAGTGTTTAGGAGTGGATCAGTTGGGCTACACTGTGGAAGTCCTTGGGAAACCAACTTATTCCTTGGTATTTTATCGCACAAGTGTATAATCTACTAATATGGCCATGACCGCTAGGGAGGATCTCGTTCCTTACATGAGATTGTAGGATTCGAACTTACCGCCGACGCTGAACAAGAACCGAGTTATTTCACACTGGTCCTAGCGCAAGAAGGTATCTCTTAGGAGCGTAAGTACGTGTTGGTCCTGTACCAACCCATTTTAAAGAAAAGACTTGAAGCTCATGAGAGCAAATCTACTCTCCAATAATCTTTAATACAAACCTCAATTTTTTTAAAGGTAGATATTATATATGGGGGATCGAACCTTTTAACTTTCTGAAGATAAACTGTCTATGGTCTAGCATGGTCGTTGACAAATATTTGTTAGCGATGGATCTCGACTTTAAATTAGAGGCCATATGTCGAATAATGTTTTTGAAGGAAAAAATATATGGGAGGAAGAACTGCAGTTTATGAAAAAATTCCGATATTGTATGTTAGAAATAATTTTTTAGAAGAATTTAATGGGTAGTCGCCATTTAATCAACTCGATCAAGGATCTGCCTTTTGAATCCAACCGTTAGAAAATCCTAAATTCGGATAGTGGGTTGAACCATATCATCGCTTTTCTTCTCAATCTATCATTTTTTTGTCGACTGATACATATACAAACAATAGCTAAATTTAATTTGTAGTAGTAGTTTTGATCCATTTATAAAATTCCGATATTTTAATTGATTGGATCGATGATAAACATCAAATAGCTGAGAGACTAAAATATGGAAACTAGAGGCAAAATCATGACAAACAATTTAATGCTTATATTGAAGCTTATAATCAGACCATAACACAACTTGAAACATTACATGATCCCCCTTTTATTACATAACAGTACACAATTAAGCTTATTTTTCAATAAGCCACAATAAACTAAGTCACTAGGGGAGGGAAAAAAGCAAAATAAAAAAAAACCACTTATTAGAATTCCTAGCCCTCATTGGAGCTATTCCACTTCTTGAGATGGAAAAATTCACAGCATATCAGCTCCATATCTAACATTGAACAAATTGTCAAGAACCAACTTGGTTATAAATTACTAATTTAGCAACCAAATAATTATTTGGGAGAGTCCCATGTGCGCTTCATTGAAACCGAATTGGACCAACCACCAATTGGCTAAAAATAGCTTGAAGCACACCTGAGTTGGGATGAGATTAACCAAGCTGGTTTCAAGACTCATAATACATGGAGCTGGAAAATAAAGGACATTTCTGGATGCAAGTACAACCATAAAAACAAATTGAAAAAGTAGTAAATTACTAGACGGTCACCTAGTTCAAGGTGAAATCTCAGTCAGGTCATTCAGCTTTCCTACTAATTCAATTAGCTCACTCCATTGTGTTGATGGTATTGCTTTGGAAGTGTTCAAAAACTCTCATAACGAGAGAAAAAAAAGAACTTTCCATCCCACCTCTTGCTGCCAATGGAATGACCCAATTGTAACCAGCGAGAATTGTTTATGACCGAACTGAGATCAAATCTCAAACCAGTGACCATCAGAGTAATTTACCCGGATAACGAAAAAAAAACATAATTAGTACTGCATGGTAGGGGTGATGGAAAAGTCGAGATGAGTCAACTTATTCATCACCCTGAATGTACCAACACAAAAGCATTGTCGCACATCGGCGAAGAACATAGAGCCTGGCTCGTTGCTCCTTAACCAGAGATGAACATTTGCTTGTGAACCCATTAGCCTTTCTCTTTTTTGATGTGGCTATTGCCTTATTGTAATGGTATAGCTGAATCTCTGCCATTTGGTGGTTTAGAATAGTGTTTATAATGTTATTTGACGGAAAAAAGATCTGGGTTTGGGTAAATTTTAGGTGGAGAGGATTTGAAAGCTAAATTAATAGCTAAAAAAGAGAGAGGCTAGGCTAGATCCAAGGTTGACGGATGGAAGTACATCTATTTATAATTGTGTTTAGGGCACAAAGGCTACGTAGGAAGTAAGGCATTGTTGCGCTGACTTTAAGGTTGCACGGGAATGAATTAACGTTTTGGTACAGCTAGCGAGAGATTAAATAATTAACTTTGAAGTTTATGTTGTTCTTCACAAATACTAAATTGACTAATATATAATTAAACTATATATGATTTTTTAAATATGACAATTTTTTTAAACAAAAAATATACAATTAAAACATATTTGTCAAACAAAAATAAATCTCTTCGTCCAATAGCTTGTGATTAGGTTGAACTCCAAGAATGAATTAAACAGTATTCGTAAAGTAGCTTTTCTATAAGATCTAACAAAATTTATTTCCAAATTAGTCTCTGTGAGTAAATATGACAAGATATATCACAATGTAAAATTGTAGGGCAATGAACATGGTCAGTTTCGAAAATTGTGACAATTATATATTGCATGCTAGACGACGAGAAAATTAAAAAGATTGGATTCCCGAGATGGGTTAGCTTGGTTTTCAAGTGAGGGAGTGAACTTGGCAAACAATGAAACTTCCTAGAAGGAGGTGATACACACGAGGTCTTGGATTTTTTTCTTGATTATTTGACAAGTAATTAATTTGTTACATTGTGCGTTTTCAAGGAAAAATAATTTTCAGGGGGAGGAATGTAGGTTTAGCAACGGAAATCTCGATGAGACGAAATCTATCGAGGATAGTTTTCCTCAATATATTCAGGTTGAAGAAAAAAAAAAGGCACTCACTCTCGTAATAATTTAATATTTATTAGATCTCTATTAATAAATTTTTCATTCAATAAATAATCAAATGTCAATATGAGGGATGGGTAGATAAGTTCCATCTTCTTTTTATTGGAATTTTCGCCGATACCATTTAATTAAGTTTCTTTTCAATTGTTAATTTTTTAGGGACTGTATTTGGTTCTTTGAACCGTGGAGATAAAACTCACCGACTTTCTACTATAGCTTTCAAATATAGTAGTGATTAATTAGAAGAGATAAGCTCAAGAAAGTATTATGGGCACACTACATATACAGAAACCATGCAATTTCCATGGTGTTAAATGTAACGGCGAATTTTTTTTCTCCAGTTCATCCTCCGTTATGTTCAAAAATGGTTACGTTGATCTCACTCCACCATAAAATTATGTACTAAGGATCTTATTTTATATTTAAGAGTCAATTAAGTAAAAATTGACAAATTTTTGTTACATAATAATCCATATAACTTTTCGAATCATGGTTTCTTTTTCACAACTTTTTCGGTGTAATTTGGATTAACGAACTCTATTTTATTACCGATTGTGCCATTCCAAATTTGCGTTGGGATGAGTTCATAAATTGCTAGCTGTCCCGGAGGCTAAGGTTCTCTTCATGTGAATAAGAGACCAAAATCACGAAAAAACTGATTCAAGTTCCACCAAATCAAGCACGAGATTTTATTATATAAATTTGTTGACTCAATAATTGTAAGGAGTTATTAAACAAGTAAAGGACCCACTAAGAATTGTGGGGAGTGCCTCCTTTATCTCTTACAAGATCGCTACAATTTGGGGGCGTCAAATAAGTACAGCAAGTAAATGTTTCTTTTACCAATGACATGAAAGATTAGAAGAACGTTCTTTGTTTCTAGACCAACAGAACAAGAATCCATATGTATATCTTCCAGATCTTCTCTTATCAACTTTAACATGTGTTATCTCTTTATAGAATTAGTATTCGATTTTGAATATTATTGAATACGAAGTAAGTAGTTTATTAAATATTTTCTAAAACTAATGTGTCAATTAGTTTTTTTTATCGAGCTTGTAAATTAATCGAAAAAGAGTATAAAATTTATATGCATTTATATTTGTTTCAAGTTCGAGTTTACCATAACATAATTAACAATTTTACTTAGTGCGGTGAAACATTTTTTATCATACAACATGCAACCCAAACTTCTCGTGCATTTCATTCTCATATAGGTCGAGGAATGACCAATTTGTTAAAATTCGATTATAAATTTGATGAGCAACTTTTACATTAATAATATGAAAAATTAACCAAAAAATAAGCCTTGACATTGATATGCATTTGAATTACAAAGCTCTTGGTAATTTTCTAGTACATTCACAGCTCGATACACTCTGTCCAACAAAATTGAATCGATCTACATGCATTGAGTATTGAGATTATTAGTAGTCTTAGGATACTGAATCCCAAAAGTATCCATTGATAATTTACTTGGCCGGTGGATTTCAACAGATAGTAGTTACGTAGATTCTTATTTCTTCACTTAAACCATGGCGATATTCATTGCACCTAATCTTAAAGATTTCACAGATCCGTTTGATCGTAGGTTCTGGTACTAGTCCTAGAATCTCGAGTTTTTTTGTAACATGCTGCCAGCAAATCGAAGAGTCAAATTCTAGAGAGATTTTACTAACTAAGACCGGTCTTCGTGTTCCAGAACGGATGACAAGCGTATAAAAGATAGTAGTATATTTATATTTATATACATAATATATATTAGAATGTGGATTACGATGGTCTGGTAATATAAACTTTTGCAGTTTTGCTCAAGGTCCAATTTACTACTTTATGTTTCGAGCTTTGAAATATCACTAATTTGTAATTTTAAAATTTTTAACTAGTTTGTTTTAATGGAAAAATAAGAAACACTCTAGTTATTTGAATTATTCTAAAAAAAAAATTAGTTATTTGAATTATCTTGTGTGTCATACAGATTCACTAATTTGTGATAAATTTCAAGTGATAGATATTAACGTGTTACTTTTGAATGTCACTATTGGTCATAATATGTTTAACCACAAAATTGTAAAGTGAATTTTAAGTATCCTTCAAGTTATACATTCAGAAACATAAAGTATAATTTGGTATTATAACTGAAAATTAATTCAGTCTTCTATCAAAATTCGAACAATCAAGTGTCTATATATATACTCAAACAAGATCTGAGTGCCGATTTAGTAATAGTGGCTAGGAACTATATATGCCATATTGTTGATGGTCATATTATGCTTATGAAGGTAATTTCAGCCTTGGATACAGAAATGCAATTCATCAGATTCGCGTTGATGATAATTCTGAAAATTTTAGTGATAAAGAAGTGATTATTAGCTCGAATTATAAGGTGGCACTCAATTTCATCAATAATATTACACATGTCATATATTGGCATTCTGAGAATAATACAATTTCGGCTAAGTTTTCCATTGCTTTTTTGCATCAATATAAGCTTACTTTTGTTCACTGTAAATTAAATCAGGTTATCAATTAGCTTAGGACTCATTCACGTGTGAACTTATGTCACATCCAATTGGTAACATCTTCTCCTTTTAGAGCTAAGCTCTCTCTTGTGCCAGGATTTTACAAGTTAAGTAGATTTATATAAGTGATATTCATTCTATAAAAAAAAATTCGAATTCAAAACGTTAGACTAAGTCCATCTTTGCTTGAGGTCATTGGGGTCTAATGACCACTTTGATCTTGTAGGATAAAGGAGTCATGAAAAATCTTAATCGGTGGAGCCAAATTGAAGAAATGATGAAGAAGATTAATGGCGAAGGTCCCCATGGTAGAGGAGATCAGGGGATATGCAGTATGCTAGACGTCGCTTGCCATAGATTAGGGCAACTTGTAACATACTATACCGGCGGGGATGAGATAAATCTTAATTTATAATGTAAAGTTTTGATTAATAGACTCTAATCATATTAATTTTTTAATTATTCATGACAAAATAAACATGCTCGAAGACCGTTCAAACTTGGAATCGTCATCCGATAAAAACTATCCAATTTCTTCATCAGTGCAGATTAGAAGTCAAAAAATAGGACCCATGCAAGTTCGACGGGGAGTTCTCGACAGAAACAACATTCTCTAAATAGATCCTCTGAAAGATATAGAATTATATTGAGCATACCTGAATTAGTTACCAACTGTGATAGTATTTGGCAACAATCTGATTGAAAAGTATGTAAAGCTTAATAATCAGCAAATGCAGCTTGAAAAATAACAAATAATCATGACCACAAAATCGAAACACCACTGAATCTCATCCAATGAATTTTAAAAATCACAATGATCAAACAAAAAGGATTGAACTTTATCCATCTGAAAGAAGGATCATACCCCTAACTTGGCAA
>SOPF01026387.1:13727-81345 GCA_012979155.1 Hypericum perforatum | reverse complement strand
CCGATCAATTTTTATACTAAACAAATCAATCAATAAGTCTTCAAGCGGTGATCAGGGATCAATGTCTATAATCAATGCTGGTGTTTATAAACTATCACGACCAAATTTCAATTGACAGCAATTAATTCCTCTCCTCGCAACATAGTCTCAGCATGTGTACGAAGTCTACTCAGGTTCACGGATAGTTCTACAGAGAGACAAAATTGGACTTAACATAAGACATAAACCGACTTACTAAAACCTCGTGATGTTCTAATTCTGTCGCTTGGATGATCTCCCACCCGTGGCCTTTGCGTTCTTCCTTTTTTTTTGTTCTTATTAGGGTTTTGTCCTACCTCCTTTTATAGGCAAAACTCTAGGGTTTAGGATTGGCAAAATTTTATTTGACCCTTGGGCATATTACTGTATGCTCTCTTACAACTTTTAATTTCTTATTTTATTTTCTTGATTCTCACATTCTCCCCCCCTTAAAAGAAGTTTGTCCTCAAACTTAATTAAATGTACTTACTTGTGTCGTCGAACAGGAAAGGATATTTATCCTTCATCTCAGCTTCTAGTTCCCAGGTTGCTTCTCTCTCAGTATGGTTACTCCACTGCACTTTTACATATTTGATGGCCCTCCTTCTCAACTGTTGTATTTTCGCATCGATTATCCTCAGTGGGATTTCTTCGTAACTAATGTCAGGCCTCAATACTGTTGGAATCTCATGAACCACCTGCCCTTCCCTTAGGACATATTTACGCAACATAGACACATGAAATACATTATGGATCCCAGCCAAACTAGGAGGTAGAGCTAAGCGGTATGCCAATTTTCTAACACGTTCTATGATATCATAGGGTCCAACATATCGGGGACTAAGCTTCCCTTTTACCCCAAATCTTCTAACTCCTTTAGTGGGTGATACTTTCAAGAACACATGATCACCCACCACAAATTCTAGTTCCCTTCTATGACGGTCTGCGAATTTCTTCTGTCGATCCTGTACTGCCTGAATTCTTCCTCGGATTATGGGTACCTTGTTAGTTAATTCTTCAAACATCTCTGGTCCTAAAATTCTCTTCTCGCCTACCTCGTTCCAATTAATTGGTGATCGATATTTTCTTCCATACAATGCTTCGTACGGAGCCATTCCTATACTTGCCTGAAAACTATTGTTATATGCAAATTCTACTAGAGGAAGATGACTCTCCCAATTACTCCCAAAGTCTAGCACATATGCCCGCAACATATCCTCTAGTGTTTGTATAGTTCGCTCAGATTGTCCATCTGACTGTGGATGAAGGCTGTGCTAAATTGTAATTTTGTTCCCATTGACCCTTGAAGACTTTTCCAGAACTTAGACATGAATCGGGTGTCCCTGTCGGAGGTGATGCTCACTGGGATCCCATGCAAACGTACCACTTCCTTTAAGTATAGTTCTGTCATATGTTCCATAGACATACCTATTTTGTATGCCAAGAAATGAGCTCCCTTCGTCAGTCAGTCTACTACCACCCATATGACATCTTTTCTATGTACACTTCTTGGAAGCTCGGTTACGAAATCCATAGTAATCTTCTCCCATTTCCATTCTGGAATATCTAGTGGTTGCAGTGTTCCAGCTGGCCGTTGGTGTTCTGCTTTAACTAGTTGACAAACCATACAACTAGCTACATAATCCGCTATTTCCTTCTTCATCCCAGACCACCAAAACTCTTGTTTGAGATCTTGATACATTTTAGTCCCTCCTGGATGACATGTATAACGAGCATTATGAGCTTCATCAAGCACTAGGTTCTTTAACTCCTTTGCAGCTGGAACACAGAGCCTATTTCGAAAATATAGATATGTATCTGCCCCAATATGGAAGTCTTCAGTTATTTCTCCTTTTTCGACTTGATGACGTATCGGATTGAGGGTAACATCCCTTAGTTGCCCTTCTCCAAGCAATCTTCATAGTGATGGTTCTACCATTAGGCTCGCTATCATTCCCATCGTTGGTCCGCTTTCTTCTATTCCCAATCTTTTTAACTCCTCCACTAATTTCTCTTGTTCTGTTGTTTCGTAACTTGATATGTAAGAATTTTTCCTACTCAAGGCATTGGCTACCACGTTAGCCTTACCAGGGTGATAGTGAATCCCAATGTCATAATCTTTGACTAATTCTAACCAACGCCTTTGCCTCATATTTAGTTCCTTCTGAGTAAATATATACTTGAGACTCTTGTGGTCAGTGTATATCTCACAGCGTACTCCATATAGATAATGGCGCCATACCTTTAATGCATGAATTACAGCAGCCAGCTCTAAGTCATGAGTAGGGTAGTTCTTCTCGTACGATTTCAGTTGTCTAGAGGTATATGCAATAACTTTTTCATCCTGCATGAGTACACAACCAAGGCCCTTTTTTGAGGCATCACTATAAACCACAAAATCTACACCTTCGGTTGGTAGAGCTAAGATTGGAGCAGATATCAGTCTCTTCTTTAGTTCTCGAAAACTTTCTTCACACTCTTTATCCCACACAAACTTCACTCCCTTTTGGGTTAACCGCGTTAGCGGCAAAGCTATTTTTGAAAATCCCTCGACAAACTTTTGATAATAACCTGCCAATCCAAGGAAACTTCGTATTTCAGAGACATTACTTGGCTGCTCCCAGTTCATTACTGCTTCAATCTTGCCAGGATCTACTGATACTCCTTCCTTAGATATCACATGCCCCAAGAATGCTACCTCTTCAAGCCAAAATTCACACTTTTTAAATTTGGCATACAACTGTTTTGCCCTGAGTGTTTCCAATACGGTTCTTAGATGTTCTTCATGGCTCTCCTTACAAGGTGAGTATACCAGGATATCATCAATGAATACCACAACAAATTTATCTAAGTATGGCTGGAAAGTTCTATTCATGAGATCCATAAACTTGGCAGGAGCATTGGTTAATCCGAATGGCATAACCACAAATTCATAATGTCCATATCGAGTACGGAATGCCGTAAGGTGTACATCTTCCTTCTTTATTTTCAGTTGGTGATAACCTGACTGTAAATCAATTTTGGAAAACACTCGTGCTCCTTTTAGCTGGTCAAACAAATCTTCAATTCTTGGCAATGGGTATTGATTCCTTATGGTCAGTTTATTTAGTTCCCGATAATCAACACACATTCGCATGGATCCATCCTTTTTCTTGACAAATAAAACTGGAGCTCCCCATGGAGATACACTAGGGTGAATGAATCCTTTTGCTAGTAGGTCTTCTAACTGTACCTTCAATTCTTTCAGTTCTGCCGGAGCCATACGATATGGTGCCTTAGATGCTGGACTCGCCCCAGGTATCAGATCTATCTGAAACTCTACTTCTCGATCTGGTGGTAAATCTTGTACTTCCTCTGGAAAGACATCTGGGAATTATTGAACAACAGGTATGTCTTCTAATGCTTGCTCTAATCTTGTGTCTCGCACTGATGCTAGAAATGTTATTGCTCCACTTCATACTAGTCTCCTAGCCTCTAGCACCGAAATTATCCGAAATGTTTCTTGTCCTGACTCACCTTCATAGGAAATTGTAGTCTCTCCTGGCAACTGAAAGATTACTATTTTGCTCCGACAATCTATCACTGCATGATATTTGGTAAGCCAGTCCATTCCTAGTATCACATCAAATCCCATCATCCCCATGATCCTTAGGTCTCCTTTAAGATTATGCCCACTTATCATAATTTCGCAATCCTGACATTGTTGATCAACGGTAATAGTACTTCCTAAGGGGGTGCTAACTGCTAAAGGTTCTTCACTCTCCTGCTTGGTAATTTTATGCCTTTTCACGAAATTCTTTGAAAGGAATGAATGCGTAGCACCAGAATCAAATAAGACTTTTGCCAAATATCCAGCCACTAACACTTTACTTGACAAGGTAGTCAACTTCTCAACACTTTATAGTTTCACAATACTAATTTACCAATTCCTAAATCATAATAATCTTTTCCTACATAGTTAGGTTTCTACTAAAGAGTTACCTGTCACAATGTCTTCTGTCCGTTGTTGCGCATCTTCCTGGTTCAGTGCATAGACCCGAGCTGGTGCCTTTGTGGATGGTGCTGCCATCGTCCTAACTGGGTTAGCTAGAATGGTCCGTACAGGATTTGTTGTGGTAGTAGATAGGACTCGGGGTTCAATATCTGGGCACTCTGCCACCCTATGTCCTACCTTTCCATAGCGAAAACATGCTCCATTTGCCCACCTATAAGATTCATAGGTTACTCATTTCTCAGGGATATTATATACATGTATATATATATATATTTTACCTACACTGCTCTTCACGATGCCCAAAATGCCTACACCTTCGACACTGGTCTACAGCAGAAGACAAGTTATTGGTCCAGTTGTTGCTACGTGAGGTACCATATGGTTTCTTTGGGACTCCAACAGTGGTGTGATTACCAGAAATTTGCCCAATTTTCCTCTTACCACTCTCCTTGTCAGTTTCGTCATATCGCAGATTTTGTTCCACCGCTAATGCTCGGATCAGAACCTCAGAGTATGTGGGTAGAAGCAATGGCACTATGTGGTCCCTAATTTCCTTGGCTAGGCCCTCTTCAAATTTTCGAGCTCTAGTCTCTTCATCTAATAATGCAGCTGTTTTAAATACTGATAGCCTACACATGCCAATTTAGTATGTCAACACTAGCAATTAAGTCTTGATCACATTTCATATGCATTAACTTTGGTACATACCTTGTAAATTCTTGGTCATACTGTATGACAGATTTGTTTCCCTGTACTAATTGATCAAACTCTCTAGCCTTCTGTCATTTCAGTGGAGCAGGTTCATACCTTTCACGAAAGTCTTTAAGAAATGTTGCCCAATTAGTCACTTCATATCCAGGCTGGCGAGTTCGCTGGTGTGTCTCCCACCATCTTTGCGCATCTCCAGTTAACATATAGGTTGCAAATAATACCTTATCCTTTGTCTCTGTCCGAGCAATCTAAAATGTCTTTTCTATCTCCATAATCCAATCTTCTACCAAAATTGGATCTTGAGCACCTTCAAAGGATGTGGGATTCACTCATTGAAAGCGTCGATACCCATCTTCTGGTTGAACCATTGCCATTGGTGTTGCCGCTGTCTGTTGCGGTTGTTGGGCTAGCAGGTAGGTCAACAAGTTATTCAGAAGTGCAGGGTCAAGAGTAATTCCAGCAGTTGGTACCATAGGAGGGATTACCCCCAACGGAGAAACATTCTCAGCTGGTGGCTGCCCCCCCACTCCCTCCCCTCCTTCCTCCTCTTCTGGATGTTCTTCTCCTTGTGAACCATCCTCATCAGGTGGAGGTGGTGAGTGGTGAGTGGTTGCCATCAATGGGTGGTGGCAGTGGTGGAGGTAGATTGTCACCTCCTGGTGCTATAATACCAGTTGTCACTGGTGCAGTTGGTGGCAATGCAAGTGTCTCCTGCGTTGCACCTCCAGAACTCTCTCCTCTTCTAGTCATCTTCCGAGTTTGAGGTGCCATGATCTCTGATTAATCTATTGTTATGACCAGCAATACTAGTTAGTACATTTATATGTCACATAATCGTATCATGTCTATAGTGATTTCAGGAAAAACTGTCTCAATTAAATACAGAAGTAAAATAAATATATCTTTAGTAATAATAACACAAAGTTTCATTTTTTTTCCCGAAAAGCAATTAACCTAACTAATGGCTCTCAGAATGCATGTGATGAATGATTTAAATTTTTTTTTTTAAAGCTCTGATACCATATAAGTTGTCACGCCCCAGAAATAAAAGCATGACAACCGCCGCGGATTAATAATCTCCGCAAGGCATCTTATTGCACAAATAAAATGTAGTCTTTAATGAATCCTATTAGTCAAACCAAAACAAGTTTTCACAAACAGGGTACGAATTTATTGCTAATAAAATGAAAATAAATGCATGTCCTTGCCCTTAGCTCTCAGCCCGGTCAGCCCTCGTTGTATCTGAAACAAAATATGTATTTTGGTGAGTTTACGTAACTCAGTAAGTCGGAATTAAATACGAATATTCATGTCAGATACGAATAGCAATCCTATCTTATTTCAGAAATTAGGAACTCATAATTCAGAATACAGATCATAGACGGACTCCGGAGTACGACAAATCGGGCTTAACCTGTGGGTACACAAAAGACCTATCCTTTACGCTACAAACACAGAAACGAAAAGGATAGTCTCACCACAGGGCACAAATATCTCCGGTGCTCACATAGAGTATGAAAACACAGAATACTCTACGGGCACAATAACACCGGGATAACCCGACCAGAATAGACAGATCAATACCTCATGCAAAATAGAATAGGTCTTAAGGCCAAAATACGAATCAATTACATCTAGCAAGTGAGATACAAGATATTTCACATACAAACCAATTTAGAACATGCAGTATTATCAAGTATTAAAATCAGGTACAAGGTCCTACCCAATTTTTAGCGAATTACGTAAACTGCATAACAACAACAACTAATTCACCACGTGAGTAACAATCACAGCTAAACCTATACCATAGTCCATCTAATATAATTGCTAAGAACGTCAAATCCATTGTCGGCAATTTGATTACTCATTCACAAGGCCACAGAATTAACATGGTAAACCGTTAATAACCTAATTATTTGTTTCTCGCACAGCCGTAATTGATTTCTCTTAACAACAACCAAAAAACAATTAAAGCTTAGATAATTTCCCTGCGATTCAGTAGACATATTCACCATAATTAATTAAAAAGCCTTCGCCTACTCAATCATGGATTTTCCATATAATGAAAGTAACCCTGTCCTTTAGTTCGCCCTCCGTTTACGATCATCTTTTATATTAACAAATCAATAAATCGAGCTAACCCGTTTCCGATCAATTTTTATACTAAACAAATCAATCAATAAGTCTTCAAGCGCTGATCAGGGATCAATGTCTATAATCAACGCCGGTGTTTATAAACTATCACGACCAAATTTCAATTGACAGCAATTAATTCCTCTCCTCGCAACATAGTCTCAGCATGTGTACGAAGTCTACTCAGGTTCACGGATAGTTCTACAGAGAGACAAAATTGGACTTAACATAAGACATAAACCGACTTACTAAAACCTCGTGATGTTCTAATTCTGTCGCTTGGATGATCTCCCACCCGTGGCCCTTGCGTTCTTCCTTTTTTTTTTTTGTTCTCATTAGGGTTTTGTCCTACCTCCTTTTATAGGCAAAACTCTAGGGTTTAGGATTGGCAAAATTCTATTTGACCTTTGGGCATATTACTGTATGCTCTCTTACAACTTTTAATTTCTTATTTTGTTTTCTTGATTCTCACAAGTTAACAGGGAGTTATTAATATTATATTACATTATTGTATATCATAGGTTGAATGTTGAACTCCCATATCTTTGTATATTACATTGGATTCAACCATATGGTCAAGTTGTTGAGTTCATTTGTTGAATAAAAATAAAATTATTAGAAGAGTTTCTCATAAAATAGAATTTGGAAAATTAATATTATAGATGAAAAAACCCATTCGCCACCTAAATCATAGGTTTAAGCTTAAAGAAGAATGATAAAACGTTCGCCGAGAAAACGTTGACCCCATAATTGGTTGTTTCGCATTATATTAGATCGCAGAATATGCTACAGAGGTTTATACGGTTAGAATTCCAAAGAATTCAAATTCATAAAAAATTTGAACTATAATTAATTTTCTCAAGGACAAATTGGAATACTAATTATGAAGGTAATATAGTGACGGATATTTTCTTACATCATGAGTTTGAACTATTTTTTTTTTTTGGCTATATTGTATTATATATATCTTTAGTATTTTTTATAGATGTGTATCTAAATGATTTAGAAGTGAGAAATTTCCAATCAAGTACGTCTCCTGTCTTTTTTCGTTAGTAGTCACAGTCTGGCTTATGGTAGTGCAATTACGGGGCCAATCACTCACTGTGAGAGGAGGTATTCGATTCTATATTTAATCGTTTGATTCCAGATACTACAATGATAACATAAGTCGACAGGACAAAAAAAAACACTTTGTTGTGTTAGAAATAAGTCATATACCATTAAGGTGAAATGAATTTGAATCAGCGTACAAAGCCAATTTTTTTTTAAAAAAAAATGCAAGGGGGACAAAACCTAAAAACTAATTAAATTCGTAAGCCGTTGTCTGTCTAGAATATTTTTATTGAATTGACCATTCTATTATGTATTGTAGCTTATGAAGTAACATTCAGATTAAATAGAACAAATTAAGTTTAAAAAAAATTAATGGATGAACTAATTCAGAATAGAATTGCATAAAATATTTTAATGACGATAAATCTGTTCTAACGATTATCTAATAAGGCTCAGAAAAAAAAATTATATACACACACACACACACATACACTCAGTCTGTAGACTCAAGATTGAAGATAGTATACATAATTAGACATAATTATAGATGATAATCATATAATTAAAACCATAATTTAATTCTGAAATACATTATACATTCATGAAATCGTAAATTTAAACATACTTACACGTAACACACATAATATACCACGTGAATTTAAACATACTTACAAATTTTGTGATAAAACAAAGACAGTAACACTTGATATGTCATAATGTCAATATGTCAACTAGCATTGTTTCAAGATATGGATTAAGATCGCATTAGGGTTCATGATAATTTTTTATGGGAGCCAAAAAAAAAACCGACAAAGATAATTGAAAAGGTCAGCGACCCGCTTGGATTCGCCATTACATCTTGTTCAACTTTATGCCCTTTTGGTGAATCATCAAAGGATAAATTGTGTTGTATAGATAGAGATCGAAATACACGAGGCATATTCTGGAATTTGTACTTCCCCTCCGATCCTATCTTATACCGACGAGATATACTATTTTATTTCTGGAATATGCTACGTCTTCGATCTTATCTGATACAAGATGGCGTTTGATGACTTCTGGTGCAACGGCTAGACACTTGGCACTTCGACAGCTATCGAGTTTTTTCATACAATTGATTTTAACTTAAAACTCAAATATTATCAGACTTTGGGAGAATCCTGATAACGTTTTTTTACATCGTAAATTATCAACGCAAAGCTTTGCCATTTTGACCAACTCAACACGAAAAAGACGTTGCATGATCATCTAGGCCTCAGATTTCTCTGCAAAATATTAATGCAATAAAATCAATACAAAACTTTCAAGCAGGCTATTGATAAGAGGCACCAGGAAAAAAACTGGGTTTCTCTTAACCATTCTTGGGTTTGGATATCAATGTTAACTAAAAAACATATACGAATTAAAAACAGGTGTACCTTCTGCCTATCACTGAGTACTGGAGGACGAGTTTGTTGTGTTCGGTCTGCATCTTGCATCGGTTGTTCGGTCTCGTGCTTATAAAATGCTTGAAGGGCTCTACCAGCGAATTCACGTATGATGTTGACTTCCATTGCAGAAATGTTTTTCCACTGCAAGATAAGAATTACATTATTGTAAGCCAATTGTTAAGCAAATAAAGCCCATCATTCTAAGACAACTCAGACTAAGCTCGCCCTTTCTGTTTCGTATAAAAGACCTTTGATCAGTGCAAAGGTCTTTCACCAAAATGCATTTCTGGTCGATAACAGTTACGACTATGCTTCCTAATTGACGACTACAAATGCTTTTAGTGGAAAAGAAGGAACCTCAAGTCTTCAACACTCGCGTACGGCATGAAAAGGGCAGAATGCAATAAACTTAAAGCGATGTACATGTTTCGAAGAAGAGACAAGTTTACCGTGACTGATGATGCAGTAAATTTCTCCAAGTTGGTCTCCACCTTGTGAAATCTTACATCCCTGATGTCCTCAATCAGTGATCTGACCTGAAATGACGTAATATGAATCCCACAAACATCCAGTCACACACTAGAACGAAACCGAAAACACAAGATATCCTCACATTACCATGTATAGATCGGGAATGTCGTCTCGGGCACTGCAATGCAGAAGCTACAAGGTTATAATGCCAACTTCTGGAAGGAAAAAACCAGAGTTGGTTGCTAATATACTTACTGATCAAAAAGAAGCCTTGATATCTCGACATAATGGAAGGGCAAGGCCTGAAACGCTTGTGAATCTCGCTCCTCTTCCAAAACTTGGGTGAGATTTTCTGATCAGGGCAAAGAAAATAATAATCTTCTAAAAGCAGCAAGAAAACAGAAATTACACAATTTACCTTTTGTACAAAAACACAGTTTCAAAATCAGTTTGCAGCAACCTACTTAAAGACTAAGCAAAATTCATTGCTCAAGGCGGAATCGCATACAATATACATTAGGTTCACCAGCGTTGTTGGAAACCCGAGTCACTTAGGACAAAATCAGGGCCATTTAAGGAATTTCTTGCATAACTAAGGTAGCAGCCGCTAAACTGCTATTTGGCTACTATAGCACCGCTATAGCGGCCGCTGTAACCACTACAATCCATAGCATTTATCAGAAGCGTAGCATACCTGCTACTATGATTTCCGCTACTTAGAGGCGCTATTGACTACCTAGGACAAAATCAGATATGCATTCACCGAATACGTAAAGGGCTTCACTCAGTCTAGTGAACTCACCAATGGACAGCCATTGAGGCGGCCGAATTGTGCACTTGCCTCGCTTCTTGAGAGCCACGGCCAGCCAGAGCGGGACCTGCGCCGCTATTTGCGGATAGAAAGGGCCATAATCTCCCTGCATCCATCAGTAAATTGAAAAGAAAAAAAAAACAAATCCAATCCAATCCAATCCAAAATGTGTAAAATACGATAAATCGGGAAAAATTAAGAGAGCGATCGGGTATATACGCAAATGAAATTGAGAGCATCCATCCTGAGATTGGGGACTATCTCCACCAGCTCGTCTTCGGCTATGAACTCCATCTAATTAACCCAAAACAAATTATATAAATACCAAACAAAATTAGAAAAAAACAAAAAAAAACAGAAAAATGGATGAAGACAGGAGGAAGAAATGGGAGACCTCTTCGGGGGAGAAGAGGGAGAGGGTGGAGTCGGATTGGCCGGCCATTGTCTGGTGGAATCGAAGGTGGATTTGGGGATCTACGAATTTGGGATTCTAGGGTTTCTAGATTTGGGGGGAGACCGGTTATTTATTTGGTTATATGTTTTTCTCTTCTATTTGTTTTGGCGCCAAAATTATTTGTTCTGCAGATTGGCGGGAAATTTAGAGAAGTATTCTAGTTGGACTACCAGTCTTTGAGGCCCATTTAGGCTTAACAGTTTGGGCAATTTTCTGGCCCAATGGGCTTTATATTGTATTACGTTTTGTGCCATTATAAAATTTACATAACAGGAAGTAGCATTGAGAACAATACCAATATTAGAATCCATATTTTGAACTAGTTGGCGAATCTGAATCTTGGCCATACCGAACAAGTTTAAAAAATTTCCAATATTTATGAATAATGTTTTCGAAGGTCAATCATATTTGTAACTATACTAACCCTCTCCACTCTCCGGGCTGTCAAATCGCATATACAACTAATCTGGATCATAAACCTAAGAAGTTTTGGACTTTTAATCTAGGAAGTAATTTGGGTCGTTAATTTATACGATCTGATGATTCAAATCGCGTGCACACTATACATACGCCTTTGACGGTGTGCAATCTAACTTTTTCGCTCTCCACTGTGATGGATCCATATGAATGCGGCAACCTAGCGTGAGATAATTCAACCGTCAGAGAGACTATTGATTGATCACTCTCCAAAAGATCTTGCAAAGATTCCAAAATTAAATGAAAGATAACATTTTTTATATCTTAATTTGTTCGTGGATATATGTTTTTTTTTTGGGAAATTTGTGGATATATGTAATTTTAAGGTCAAAATTCTCTTGATTTTGTGATTAGTTTGAAATGTTATTTTTGCATCCTTGAATTAAAAAAAACGTACTCTTAATATCCTCAACTAAAGGCACACCTATGGAAAACTTAGCATGGACTTGAGAATATGGTTTTTTTCAGATTAGAAGAATGTGAAAATAATATTTTCAAAGATCAAAATTTGAATAATATATAATTTACTAAATTGTGAGTTTTCTCTTTAATATAAGTTCTATAAGATTAATTCGCGATGGCATAATTTAATCAAATTTTGAATAAAAATATAATAAAGACAAATATTTTGTAAAATACTATCCAGTTCAAATTATATCGAATGAGATAAAACCAAAATGCCGTGAGTTCATGGAGAAGTTTGTATCCACAGGTTGACTTCTGTTATAGAGAATGGAAGTCAATGAAAGTGGATGGCCGTAATTCATTCTATGGGAGTCAACGGTTGCGCAACCATAACGAATGAATCCATACAAAGATAATAATCTAATAAAGTTAATGCATGTGATCCCCAAATTGTTTTTATCCATTGAATTATTGTTAGAAAAGTTTGATGACCATTTGAAGTGCTACTTGATTTAACTTAAATAATTCATTTCAAATGTTATCGATAGTTTTGAAATATGTATAGTAGCATGACTTAAAAATAACTGAGTATAATAAGATGTCAGCTAACACGCAACAATATTTTTTGAAAATATTTTGTATAAATATGAAAAATATTTCATTAAAGTTTTGGGTTGAGAAAAGATATTCACATATTGACACATTATTTGTTAGCAATATCATGACTGACAAAGTTAAAGCCAATATAGATTGGTTATAAGATAATATCAAATGTTGGGCCAGCTCATACAAAATATAAAATTAGGTAAAAAGATTAATTATAACTCCACAAAATACAAATTTAGGTTAATAGTAAAAGTTAGGAAAAAATAGACAAAAAGCAAAAGGTAGGGATGAGTTGGCCTAATTGTACAGGGATTTTTTCTCTATAAAAAGGAATCCCCTGTGACCATTTCGAAAAAAAACAACATACACTCAGAATTACACTCAGAAACAAAAGTTCAGTATTAGTCACTGATACTTTTGATAGATAGATGATTAAGGACATTCATGAGAATCAAGCCTTGATTCGTTTAGTACGTAATCGGGTTTTGACCGACACCTTGCCCACATCAATCCGGGGACTCGTGTGCACACGCTACTAGAGGTAACTCGATTTTATCTTTTTATTTTTCATTTAATTGTGCAAGTGATTAATTGTGTAATTTATGTTAATTATGTAATTAAATTCCAACAATTGGTATCAGAGCATAGTTTTTACATGTTCTTGATGTTGTTTGTTGATTTAATTCAAAGATTTGAGTTAAAAATCGTTTTAATAATGATTAAAATTAAACTCAGATTGTTTTTGGGCATATTTGTAAATTTATTTTTTCAATTAAGCACCAAACCGGATATTTCTTATTCGTTTGACTGATTTGAATTTTTCGCGGAAACCGTGGGAATAAACTATAATTTGCCATCCCGAAAATGAAAAGCCCAACCCTAAATCCCTTTTTTTGTCCGATTCAATCCTAACACAACTCCGGCCAACTCTGGCCATTTCAACGTTGGAGACCTATTTTAAAACACTGTCCTCGACATTGCGAGCATGTCGATACCAAGTTTTGACATCGTAGTTGCCAGAGTCGTGAGTTATGAGCTTTGGGAGCTCGAAACTCGACCGAACGGAGAAGACCTACGCGAACGTCGACCGAGGCACGACGAACAACGTGAGTGGTACAGCCATGACCACAAGATCACGGCGAGTCGAACCTACCCGGTAGTGGGAGACGACTCTGTTATGAGGAAGATCGTGACCAACGTCAATCGGTAGGACTAGATGAAACGATGACGTGGGAGCGAGGTGAATTGTCGAAGAAATCAGCTTCTGGGTCGGAGGTTGAAGAAGGTCGTTAAAGACCGTTAAAATCAGTTTCTAGCCATGGCAACGACAATAATCGAAGGAGGAAGTGGGCTCTCAATCGTGGTTTGCGTGTCGTTTTGTTATTACGTGCGTGTTGTTGTTTTTCCTTATAATTACGTGGTTTCTGGATTATTTCAATTAAGTCCTTGTCAACATACAAAGTGATCATTTGTAATTTCAATTAGTTATGTTGTAGTCCTGTCAGTTATGTTGTCTTTGTATTTAAGATTCCAAGTTGTACCTTTGGATGTTTATGTCGAAATATAATTATCTGGTTATGTCAACCAACTCTCTCCAATCTATAATTTTCTTCTCGCTTCCAACCTTAATTTCTGAGGACAATTCAACGAATCTTGTAAGTGTTCTTATAAGATTATCGGGTTGTATTGGTGTTTTATTTCAATTTTCTGAAGAAGTATCTTACACGCTTTATTTGGTATCAGAGCCGAAGTTCCTATTGAGGATGAGGAATGAAGATGCGGTTGAGTTGATGCAAAAGATACAACAAACTTTGGAATCAAAAATTGACCAAGTTTGTGCGGAGTAAGTAAGCATGAGGCTTTTGAGGCATATGTTGCTGGTTTAACTATATAGAATCAAAATTTGGCCAGGCAGGTAGAAGGGTCATGTGATCGTGGGAAAAGTAAGGTTGTAGAGACTAATGCAGAATCATCGCATGTTAGTATGTCTGAAGATAGAGAGTATGATAATGTTAAAAGATCATTGAAGTTTAAATTTCCAAATTTGAGGGAATTGATGTGTGTGATTGGTTGACCAAGTGTGAACACTACTTCGATGTGGAGAAGATTGATTCAGAAGATAAGATGAAGGTGGTTCACATGCATTTGGATGGTGTTGCTTTAAAGTGGTATCGCAATTTTTTAAAGTGAAGAAGTGTTGACTCTGCTCTTACATGGGAAGAATTTAAATCGGCTATGGAGTTGAGATTTGCTGAGAATAAATATGCCAACCCAATGAAGATGTTGTTGAATTCGTAAGCAGAAGAGTGGGGTAACAGAGTATCAGATCGAATTTGAAGATAAACTAACTCGTTTAGAGCTACCAGAAGAGCAAGCCATTGCTATCTTTATGCAAGGGTTGAAGCCAGAGATTTCTTTGGCCATCGAGATGTTTTACCCACCAATTTAGAATAGGCATTTCAATTGGCACAACTGGAGGAAAATAAACTTAGCTATAATACAAGGAAGTCAAGAGAGTATACGCGTATTCTAGCTTATCAAACTCCATTGTTGCCTAATCTTGGTTCTGGTGCTGTAAACCTTAATCAGAAGAGAGGAGCAATGCACAAACTTACGAAGGCAGAAATGGAGGAAAAGAGAACCAAAGGGTTATGTTTTTATTGTCCTGAAAAATTCATGCCTAGTCATCGCTGTAACCAAAAAGGGAAGGTGTTTGTGATTGAAGGGTCTGATGATGATGGAGAGAATTTGGCGATCCAGCAGAAGAATGAGCTTCTGTTGTGTGAAGAAGAAGAGACAAACAAAGAACCAATCTTATCTGCTCATGCAATGTTAGGGCGTACTTTACAAAGTTATAGAACGATGAAAGTGGCAGGCCAAGCTTATGGACAATCTGTATTCATCCTAATCGATTCTGGTAGTACTCATAACTTCTTAGATTGTCGGGTAGCACGAAGATTGGGTTGTACTATCAAAGATTATAAAATCATGAAGGTGCGTGTGGCTGATGGTGGAGAAGCACATTATTCCCAGATTTGTAAAGACTTTACTTGGACTTTGCAAGGGAAAACTTTCACTACTGACATCTTGCTTTTGAACTTGGGAAGTTATGATATGGTGTTAGGAGTTCACTGGCTTAAGACACTTGGAAAAATTCAATGGAATTTTAAAGATTTTGAGATGGAATTTGTAGTGGATGGAGAACAGGTTGAATTGAAGGGTACACAAAGAAGTAATTTGCAGGAGAATTCCACTTCTCAGATGTGTAAACTGTTATCTGCAAAGAAGGAATCAGAGATTGAATTCTGCAATTTGACCTTGATTACTTTTTTCCCTGATGTTGAAGATCAAAACCAAGAAGAGTTTGTAGGGTTGCAAGTTGCAGAGTTGGAACAGATGCAAATGGAAGAGTTGTTGTCTTGGTATACTGATGTCTTCCAGGAACCAACTACATTGCCTCCAATGAGATCACAAGTACATAGTATGCCATTATAAGAAGGAAGTAATCATGTTAATTTACAAGCTTATCGTCATTCTAGTGCTCAAAAATATGTTGTGGAACAGATGGTGAAAGATATGCTTCAAGCAGGAATCATTCAACGTAGCTATAGTAGTTTTGCTTCTCCTGTGGTATTGGTGAAAAAGAAGGATAGCACATGGCATTTTTGTGTTGATTATAGAGCTCTAAATGCAATCACTATTAAAGATAAATATCCTATTCCTGTGATTAAAGAGTTACTGGATGAACTGGGCAGAGCTGAATGGTTTTCAAAAATTGATCTCAGGTCCGGTTATCATCAAATTCGTATGGATCCTCTGGATGTGCATAAGACAACATTTTGTACTCATGATGGACTTTATGAATTCTTAGTGATGCCTTTTGGCTAGTCTAATGCACTTGCAACCTTTCAAGGCGTGATGAATGATGTGTTTCGACCATATCTTTGTAAGTTCATATTGGTTTTCTTTGACGATAGTTTGATCTACAGCAGAGATTTCCAGCAGCATTTACAATATGTTGAACTAGCTTTGAAGGCACTACGTGAAAACCAAATTTATGCTAAGATCAGTAAGTATGTTTTTGGAACCACCTCAGTGGAGTATTTAGGCCATGTCATTGGTTTTGGTGAAGTTGCAACCGATCCGAAGAAAATTGCAAGTATACAGCAATTTCCCATTCCAAAAACTATAAAGCAGCTACAGGGTTTTTTGGGTTTGTATAGTTATTACAGGAGATTTGTACGTGATTATGGAATCATCAGTAAGCCATTAACTTCCTTATTAAAGAAGGATTCGTTTCAATGGATAAATGCAGCAGAAGAAGCATTCATGCACTTGAAAACAGCTATGATGTGTGCTCCTATTTTGGCTTGACCTGATTTCAACAAGGTGTTTGTTGTTGAATCAGATGCTTCTCAGGTTGGGGTTGATGCTGTATTAATGCAAGAGAATCATCCAATTGCTTATTTTAGCAAAGCCATGGGTACCAAATTTCTTGCTTTATCTGTTTATGAGAAGGAACTTAAGGCATTAGTGATGGCTGTGACTAAATGGCATCATTATTTGGCTTACAAACTTTTCATTATTAAGACAGATCACAAGAGTCTTAAGTATTTGCTGTCACAAAAGTTATTTACTACAAGTCAATGCTTGTGGTTGGCTAAGTTAATGAGTTATGACTTTCAGATTTGGTATAAAAAGGGGTCTGACAACTCTATAGCAGATGCTTTGTCACGAGCACCATTGGAAGATTCTTTCCCAGCTCGACCACGTCAGATTGATATAACTGAATTTTTGGAGGATCCTGAGTTTTCGGCGTTATGTGTTCTTAATGTGGATGAATTGATGGATGCAGTTAAGGCTAGCTATTCCTTGGATCCTCGATATAAAGACTTGATCAGCAGGGCATAGCATGATGCAGCACAAACTGGAATTTTACAATACAATGAGGGTCAATTGTTGCGAAAAGGAAGACTTATAGTGGGACCAGATCCTCAATTGAGGAAGCATTTAATGGCTTTATATCATGAATCTTCTCTTGGTGGACATTCTGGTGTATAGGCAACTTACAAGAAGATTCAATCAGTGCTGTATTGGAAAGGTTTAGAGAGAGATGTTCGTTGCTTTGTCAGAGCATGCTTGACTTGCCAGCAGTGTAAGTATGATTCAGCAGCATCTCCTGGCTTGTTACAGCCAATTCCTATTCCAGAAGCAATGTGGAGGTGTATTTCTATGGATTTCATTGAGGGTCTTCCATTATCTCATGGTTATACTACTATATTTGTGGTGGTGGATAGATTGAGCAAGTACAGCCATTTCATACCCCTGAGACATCCATTTACTACAGAAGATGTTGCACGATCATTTCTTGACAATGTGTTTAAACTTCATGGTCTACCAGAAGTGATCATCACAGACAGGGACCCTATTTTTCTTAGCAGCTTTTGGTAAGAACTATTTCGTTTGCAGGGCGTAGAGTTGAGAATGTCCACAGCTTACCATCCACAAACCGATGGGCAAACAGAAATTGTTAACAAAGGGGTCGAGACTTATTTAGGATGTATGACTCATGATAACCCCAGGGATTGGAGCAGCTGGTTGCCTCTAGCTGAATTCTGGTACAATTCCACATTTCATACCTCTGCTGGTGTATCTCCATTTGAAGCTCTATATGGATAGCCACCACCTCTTCATCTTCCATATTTTGAGGGTGATTCTAAGTTGGAGTCAGTAGACAGATCTTTAGCTACACGTGAAGAGAATTTGAAGCTGTTAAAGTTCCACTTGGAGCGAGCTCAACATCGGATGAAACAACAAGCTGCCAAGCATCGTTCTGACAGGGTATTTGCAATTGGAGATTTGGTCTGGTTGAACCTGCAACCTTATCACCAGCATTCTTTGAAGAGGCGATTCAATCAGAAGCTAGCTCCTCGTTACTTTGGTCCTTACCGCATTGTTGATACTAAAGGCAAAGTTGCATACAAATTGGATCTTCCCTCTATTGCCAACATTCATCCAACTTTTCATGTTTCTCAGCTCAAGAAATTCGTGTGGGTGGAACCTATTACTAGGGTCGAGGTTCCATATCAGTTGCTGCCACTTCGTGAACCGGAAACCATTCTTGATCGTAGGATGGTCAAAAGAAAAAATCAAGTTGCTGGTCAGGTGTTGGTCAAATGGTTTGGTATTCTAGCATCTGAAGCTACCTGGGAGTTTTACACAAATCTTAAGTCTCAATTTCCACTCAGTTCCTTGTGGAAAAAGAACTTAAACGGGAGGGAATGTTATGAGGAAGATCGTGACCAACGTCAATCGGCAGGACTAGATGAAACGGTGACGTGGGAGCGAGGTGAATTGTTGAAGAAATCAGCTTCTGGGCTGGAGGTTGAAGAAGGTCGTTAAAGACCGTTAAAATCAGTTTTTAGCTGTGGCAACGGCAATAACCGAAGGAGGAAGTGGGCGCTCAGTCGTGGTTTGCGTGTTGTTTTGTTATTGCGTGCGTGTTGTTGTTTTTCCTTATAATTACGTAGTTTCTGGATTATTTCAATTAAGTCCTTGTCAACATACAAAGTGGTCATTTGTAATTTCAATTAGTTACATTGTAGTCCTGTCAGTTATGCTGTCTTTGTATTTAAGATTCCAAGTTGTACCTTTGGATGTTTATGCCGAAATATAATTATCTGGTTATGTCAACCAACTCTCTCCAATCTATAATTTTCTTCTCGTTTCCAACCTTAATTTCTGAGGACAATTCGACGAATCTTGTAAGTGTTCTTGTAAGATTATCGGGCTGTATTGGTATTTCGTTTCAATTTTCTGAAGAAGTATCTTCCACGCTTCAGACTCTCGCCCGTCGATGCGCGTCGAAGGAGGAGGCGCGGTGAGGGTTTTTGGGTCGGGGAGAGAGAAAAGGAGGAAGAAGGAGATGGGTAATGTCGGGGGTATTTTAGGGATTTCACAAGTTTCTAAAAAAACCTTAAATATCAGCGTGGTTTTTTACAAATCGATCACTATGATTTTAAATTGGATTTTAAATTAGTCCTTCCAGACAATTTATTAATTCAATCGAGTCCCGAAATTTAATTGAAATTTATTTTTAGTTCTAATTCGATAGTATTTTAGAAAATTGAATTTCAAATTGGTTCTTTCGGGATAATTTTAATTCAATTAAATCCCAAATTTTGATTTAAATTTTTTTTGAATCTTAATTTGATAATGACTTGATTTAATTAAATTTTAAAATTGGTCCTTTTGGACTTGATTTAAATTTAATTAAATTCTAAATTTCGATTTAAATTTGTTTTAAGTCGTAATTCGGTGCAATTTTATTTTTAATTGGATAAATTTGTATTATTCGATTAAAATTAAAAATATTTAAAGATTTTTTAAAATATGTGATTATTTTAAATGATATGAATAATTTTTGGAATGAGTTCCAAAAATTATAAGACTTATCCATTTCATCAGAGTCGGTGAATTAGAGATTTGAAAAATCGTTTTTCGAATCTTATTTGTTGGGAGATATGTGATCTAACCCAAGAAATAATCTTGCATGTGTTGCAGATACAATGTCAACTGGTCGAGAGTTATCCAAAATATTGTAATCCAATCCTGTCCGAAATTATAAGCTCCCAGCCATATTGCATTTTGCATATCCCGATGCACCGATACAATATGGTTTGCTACTGCCATCAATTCATCATTGAGTCTTAACGGTTTCAGTCTCCTGCGCATAAGATCTCTTCGTAGAGTCTCAGAGTCCTTATGAGGATCCCGACCAGTTGACATTGTATCTGCAACACATGCAAGATTATTTGTTGGGTTAGATCACATATCTCCCAAAAAATAAGATTCGCAAAACAAAATTTCAAATTTCCAATGCACTGACTCTGATAAAATGGATAAGTCTTATAATTTTTGGAACTCATTCCAAAAATTATTCATATCATTTAAAACAATCACATATTTTAAAAAATCTTTAAATATTTTTTAATTTTAATTGAATAATACAAATTTATCCAATTAAAAACAAAAGTGCACCGAATTACGACTTAAATGAATTTAAATTAAAATTCAGGATTTAATTAAATTTAAATCAAGTCCAAAAGGATCAATGTAAAGTAGTAGAATGATTTAATTGTAATCATAGCAATCCCAAGTATGTTCCATTTAAAGGTCATAATTTGAGCAAAGACCAATGTCCAATCACAGTTGAACAGATAAGTAATATGGAAAAGATTCCTTATGCCAATGCGATTGGATGTCTCATGTATGCAATGTTGTATACAAGATCCGATATTTGTTATGCTATGGGCATTGTAAGCAGATATTAATCCAATTCTGGTATTGCTCACTAGAAAGCTGTCAAGGGAATTTTGAAGTATTTGAATACCACTGTAGAATATTCACTATGCTATTAAGATAGAAACCTAAAGCTGATAGGTTATACTAACGTTGATTAGGGTGATGTTATGGATAAGAAAAAGTCTACATCTGGCTTTGTTTTCCTATTGGGAGGGGCTACAATTTCATGGAGTAGCAAGAAACAGACTTGCATATCCCTCTCAACGATGGAAGCCAAAAATGTAGCTTTAGCTCATGCTGCAAAGGAAGCGGTATGGCTGAAGAGATTCTTAAATCACCTATCCCTGATTAACTCAGTAGAACCTGTAAATTTATTTCTGCAATAACCAGGCAGCCATAACCTATGCTAAGGATCTGCGGTTCCATAGTAGGGCTAAGCATATAGACATTAAATTTCATTTTGTTAGAAGTTTAGTAAAACACAATGAGTTGTGTATAAAACACATATCTATACAAGATATAGTTGCAGACCCTATGACTAAAGCATTATCTTGAGATGTATTCGAGAAACATGTAAAGTCATTAGGTTTGCGACAGTTTTGTTTATAAATAAAGAATTTGTTTTTGGCAATATGAAAATCTTGAACATGTCAGACAGAGAAGTAGCCCACTCACACGGGTGTTTACGTCAGTGAGAGTCAAATATGCTAATTCTTGATTGATATGAGGCAGTTGTTGGACATTTTTGATGTGCAATGTCCTACAGCGATAATGCCGTCTTACTAGAAGAGCAAGATTAGTTATGTGATATAATAATGAGTTATTACATTTAGATTTTCTGTAATCCATATGATAAGTATTAAGTAGAACTTATCATACCTTCTGTCTTATAGCCTAGAGTTAAGTTGTGGCTATGACTCCAGTATGGTGTTAATTGACATGTGTTCCTAAGTAAAGGAATTTACACCATAACATGAGAATGAGTATCTCATGTGCTGTTCGACCACCAGATGGGATAAATGTTTATTGATTTCACAATCCCTGGTGTGAGACCACATTTCGAGAACTGTGGTTCTCGATCTTTGCCCTTAAGATCTTAAACGTATTTTGGAAGTGTGATTCAGTGCTGCTAGCTTAGAAAGTTCATGAAAAGGTCATGGCTAATAGATTTGATCTGGCAGGACTGACTAGAAAAGCGGATTGAATCATTATGGAAAGAATATAGTTAAGGGAGAAGGAACTGTGTCCATCACATTTCGAGATTTGTTGTCCATGTGCACCAATTGTAATGAAAAGTAAAATAGTGGACACGAATAAAATTGTTTGAAATCATAGTATGAACAATAGAATGTGACATGAGTTCTAGGGTGAAAGCACACTTTTCATATGCGAGAAGTCGAGATGCTATTATTCACTTAGCCTGTATGACTGTGCTTGTGAATTTAGCTAACATACTCGATGTGTGCTGGTCGCACAAAATCCTAAAAATCATTATCTGTACATTGTTGACTGTGGTCGATGATGAATGAGTGTTATTGGGTTTTGGGCCCAAATTGCATCCATTGTTGATTGTGATCAACAATGAATGAGTGGGAGATTGTTGGGCCAGCTCATACAAAATACAAAATTAGGTAAACAGATTAATTACACCTCCACAAAATACAAATTTAGGTTAAAAGTAAAAGTTAGAAAAAAATTGACAAAAAGCAAAAAATTGGGATGAGATAGCCTAATTGTACAGGGATTTTTTCCCTATAAAAGGGAATCCCCCGTGACCATTTCGCAAAAAAAAAGCCACATACACTCAGAATTTCACTCAGAAACAAAAGTTCAGTATTAGTCACTGATACTTTTGATAGATAGACGATTAAGGACATTCGTGGGAATCAAGCCTTGATTCGTTTAGTACGTAATTGGGTTTCGACCGACACCTCGCCCACATCAATCCTGGGACTCGTGTGCACACGCTACTAGAGGTAACTCGATTTTATCTCTTTATTTTGCATTTAATTTTGCAAGTGATTAATTGCATAATTTATGTTAATTATGTAATTAAATTCCAACATTAAAATTACTGCATCGTTAGTGATAAATTATTATAACAAATCATTTTTGTCTAAATGGTAATTTTTGTGTCAAATTGTTTGCCCAGTATGTCAATGGACCTTGTAATTCGTCAATGAAGTTCTAGACGAGAGACCAGGGGTCGGTCGATACAAGTATAATCTTTTTTAAAATTTTGGCAAATGTGCTGAATCAAATTTATTAAACATAAATTGATACTAGTCAATGAATACCGAACAACAAAATAATGGATACGGGAAACTTGAAATCGTTATCTTCTCCTAAATTAAAACAATAGATAGACACAGACATAGATATATTTTTTTTCTTTTGAACTTTAGCGAAAAGTCAAAGCCACGACAGGTTTGGCTAAAATAAATGAAGGGTCACGAGAACGCTTATTATGTCTTCCGCATCCAGTTGAATTTTAAGTCCACTCTGAAATTTTTAGATACGAATCTTGGATATTAATGTTAGGATATTTATTTTCTAATAATATAACAGGTCACATATTAATTTATAAGTTAGATTATCTATTTGATTAATTGTATTATTATAAAGTTATCCATAGTTTAGGAAATCCAAGAGTACACAACTTCTAATAAAATATGTTATGATTCTCAATACACTAAATCAATTATTTTTTTTTCTCTCCATTACAAAGATCGACGATTATGCTTTTGGGTCCAATTATATTGTGGCTTCAAATCGCAATAAAAATTTTGCAATCGTTCTGCGATATCGCAAGATATTGCTTATGAATCTTTAAAACTTCAGGATAATGATGTTGGGTTATTATATATATATATATATATATATATATATATATAACATGTGTTACGGGAGTTTTCATCATTGTTAAATAATCAACACACGCAAAAATTGGAAGGAATTAAAAAAATGGTAAACCTATATTATATGATGGACTGAACTTAGGGTTATGTAATCGGTTCATTACAAGTGATCGTTGGTTGTACCAGTTCATGGCGACATCGTTTAATTAGTCGTAGTTACACTTTTTTTAAGGTATGAGTAACTAGTACTTTAATGTTCCACCAAAGAAAAAACAAGTACAGAATGCTTGCATGGTTACTGTACCGTGTTGTTAACAAAAGAAATATTAATGTTAGATCCTTTGACAACTGGTTGTGGACTTTTTAAAAGTGCGATTATAATTACTTTTGGAACCGAGTCTAATAATTAGTGTTGAAATTATTGCATTGCTGGTTAGATATTGTTTTAAAAAGTCACTTAATTTTTTTATCAATTAATTTCTCCAGTATGTCAATGCCTCTTGTAATTTGTCAATGAAGTTCTAGACGAGACCAGGGGTGGATACCAATATAATATTTTAAATCTTGACCATTGTGTTGAATAAATTTTAATTCACATAAATTCCTACTGGTCAGTGAATACCGAACAACAAAATAATGAATACGGAAACTTGTAATCGTAATCTTCTCATGAATTAAGGAAAGAGATAGAGATTGACATAGAAATAGAGATGGAGATATTTATTTTTCTTCTGAACTGTAGCGAAAAGTCAAAGCCCAAATGGTTTGGCTAAAATAAATGAAGGGTCACGAGAATGTCTAGTATGTCTTCTACATCCAGTTGCTTTTAAGTCCATTCTGAATTTTTTAGATACGAATCTTGGACATTAAAAGAATACAATATGTTCGGACTTTTGAGCCATGGGAGTTGAATGTAGTTGAAAAACCACGTCGGCAAGTTGTTGTCTATTCGATGCAACTTGGAGGAAAAATGGACAGTAAGTAGACCCGTAACCGCAGAATCGATTCTAACAAAACCAAAATATCAGTTTAGAACCAGACTCATAAAAGGTTCTGTCCGATTTGGTTTCTTCCACGTTAGAAAAAATTGAGTTTTTTTTTGTTCCGGTTTGGTTCTCTCCATAGAGAACTATGTAAAACAGAAATGAACAAAAATGTATCATCTAATTCAGTCTTATAAAACTCGTCTTCATTGCACTTGCAGTTGTATCATACATCTCTATTAGCTTTACACGATTGTTCAAATTCCATAATGTGTTATTGGTTGGACTATTGTGTGTTTATTCAAATTGTCCATTGTTTTTAAATTTTTGGTATCATGGTTTTGGATCGAACCTGACAAAGAAAGTGAATGAGTTTGGTCCAGAATCAATGGACAAACAGTCTGATTTGGTTTCTATTATTTTCTGAAAATGTTTCTCGGGTCTTGCGGTTTGGATCAATCTAGTCGGAACTCAAATGCTCACACCTACGTAAGAGTACAAGAAAGGACTATTATATTATGTTTAGGATAATCAAAAGTTTTTTTTTATTGATAAGATTTTAATAATTTTTAAAAATATCAAAATGTGTTTTGACTTTGACCAAATTTGGTTAATAACGAGTCTAATAAAACAATAAATCGTATTAAAATTTTATTTTTTCTTTCATATTAATCACCGTAGAGTTCTTTTTTGTTGTATTTGGTCATAGGGACACCGGATACAACAAAATAGCGACTTCAAGTCATCTATGCAAGTGTTAATTTGTAAAAAGAGAGAAATAAAGCCAATTTAAATATGATATTGATCGTCCTACTGTGATACCTTTTTCATTAGTTAACTATAAGATCATTAACTTGCTGAATCAGCACATGTTGACGATCCACCGCTCAGGCCTACGGTCAAGAGAGCAATTGCTAATTGTTTGCACCGATGCTTCGTTGGTACTTGGCAACTTATGTCCTAGTCAAACGGAAAAAAAAGTATGATTTTATTGTGTTTTCCTTCGTCTTCTCCTCAGTTTCTTGAAATATTCGCATTGTTTTGTAGCCACTAGAATTATTTATTTATTTATTCGAACATAAAACATAAAACATGTTTATCATAAGTATTTCGTGTATTCTCTCATTTTGTCAAATAAGGCCTCCAACGACGAAAAAAGTATTATATTGAGGGATTGTGACTACCCAATTAGCTGGAATATATTGATTATTTTGTGGTGTAGATGAAATTTGAGAAAACAATTCCCGGATTTTTTAGGAAAAAAATTTGAGAAAAATTTTCGGGCACGTTGTTAATAATATTCTATGATGAAATACGACCAATTTACATGTAGTCTAAAGCTTTTGGCATAGCCTACAAGAGATTCAATAGTAAAATTTCTATAAAAGTGATCTCTTCTAAAATATCTCTCTATTAACAAAAAAATTTGGTTTCGAGTCTAAATCATTATAAAAATGTGAGAATATATCTATCATCATTAATAATAGTTTTTTCAGAAATTTGTAGTAATAAATTTTGGTCTCCATTTTCACATAAAATAATATTATGTAATAAATACATATATTTTTACATATTGAGTAATTTTCTATTATTTAGTATTTATTATTCAAATTTTAATTATATTATTTTCAAAAAAATATAAACTTCTATAACTTCTCTAAGATGATTTTTTCTATTCTATTAATATTACTTTAGATGGATTTTATTACACTAGTTACAGTAATACAAAGTACGAGTATAAAAGTTGATTTCGTAGAAAATTTGAGTTTTGTTAAATATATTTAGTGTTCAATTTTTTCGAATAAAAGATGATAGGATTGCTCGAGCTGTTTACAATGCAGCCTGCACAAAATACTATTAAAGAGAGTTCATATTGGATTTTGGCCCTAAAAGACTTGAGCCATTTCATGCAGACTTAAATTATGATTGTACACTTTATTAAAAAAAGATGTAGATAATTTGTGACTAGGTGGGATAGTTTTGTTATTTATCTTCTTATTCTATTTTTTTTCTCTCTCCTCAATCATTTTCCCTTTTCTTCTTCTGCTTCTCATTCCTCCTCCTCTTCCTCTTCAGTATTTCTCTATGTTGTAATCTTAAAGCCAACAACTTCACCTCATAGAAATCTCCAAGTTGACAACGGCGATGAGTCTAAGACTCTAGGATTAATGACCTCTTTCTACAGCTTGCAACTTTGCTAGTGACGTTATTCTATAGGCTCGAGTTTTGATGTTGTTAATAGAAGCATGATTCTGAGATGACCGGTGAGATTCTGACTCTGATCTCTACTTCTCTCTCCCAGCTGATAACAACCTATCCTGACGTCTAAGTTATATTAAAATGGTAGAGTTGGTTATAACGATCAATGAGTTTTCTTGATATCTACATCCCTCTCTTAGCTCGGTGTCTTTATAGTAATAATTTGTCCTGACGTCCAAATGATAGACTGGGTTATAGCAAAATGGAAAATTGAGTTATCTCAATATGGTAGAATGAATTATATTAAAATGGCAAACCTAGTTATTTCTAAATGACATCCTGGGTTATATGTGAATGAGAGACACACCGTTTTTAGACTAATATAAATAGATCATTATAGAATAATATCAATACATCATTCAGCCTAACAACAACATGCTATTGTGACTAATTGCATTATGCCATTATGACTAACATGAACACACTATTTTAAACTAATAAGAATACATCATTTTCATACTAACTTAAATATGTGATTATAGAATAATAATAAAATCACATTTAGATAACAACACATTATTCAGACTAACTATACCATATCATTTCGATCAACATAAATATATAATTTTGACCAACAAAAATATGTGATTTCTACCAAGATAAATATTTCATTATATATGTGCAATGTGTGAATTGAACTAATTTCATTTTACATTTTTCATGTGAGTCATGTATGGTACAAGACACGCGAGCCCTCTACTCAATATTGCCCAAAGAAAACAAGAAGAACGTTTATTTTTTTTTTGGAAAGAAATAACGACGAAAACAGCCATAAATGCTGAAGCATTCTGTTCAAATTGAAACAAAAATAAAGATACTAGGCCAACGAAAAGGGGGCAAAAGGAGGGAAGCCAATATATAGTTAAGATAAATAATATTTTTTTCCATTCACAAATTTTTAATTTAAGAAATAATAAACTTAAATTTATCGATTTATATAAGTAAAATCAGATTTTAGATTCAAATTTTGTGTATATAAAAATATTGTTAAAACAACCAAACAAAATAATGTAACGTTGAGCGACTAAATACGAGACAATCATCAAAACTTATGTGGTGATTTGCTTTACGACAAACGCTAACCCGCATTAGCAGCTAAGATTACATCACCTTGTTAAAAGTTGATTCCAGCTATTATCGCTTACTCATATTATATTATGTAATATAATAGCACCTCGCTTTCCAATTCAAATAAGGTACATAATTTCATTTTTATAGTTCAGACGGGGGTACTTTGGACCAAACATTTGAAAAATATCTTTAAATACATGAAAGAAAATAAAAATAATGGAACGCTGGAAAAAAAAATATAAAGAAAAACTTGTAAAGGATTGTAAGGAAATTTCAAAATATAAGATTTAAGATTCTAGAATATGGTAAAAAAAATCATCCAGTTTATCAAAAAAATATCCAATGTCATAAATGCACCTGTTTATTTTCACAATTTACTATCGCTTTCGCATTTCCATTTTTTCGCATTTCCGTTTTAACTCGACCTACCTAACTAACTTTTAAAGTGCCCCTAAAAAAAAACTAACTTTTATAAGCGTCCTCTTTTATTCCGATCTAGTATTTATTTGTTTATTCTAAGTTCCTAACATTTTAGACCATGATCCTTCTAAATTACGTATAAACTTTTCTATTAGGACACTTGTCAAAATACTAGAAAAGTTCTGGTGCACGGTGCTGGAGTAGTCAGAAATTATAGGTCGCACTGAAAAGTATGTAGCTACCCCAAAAAAAGAACACGTAGTTTTCTAGGCGGAAATGCATACTAGTCCAAATATTTATCGTATCGTCAATATCAAAATTTAATTGAAAAAATGTTAAAAAAATAATATAGTAAAGGTAAAATTTAAAATTTTGTGAAGCGTATATCAAAAAAATTCCGAGCGCAACGTACTCTACTATCTGAATTTGGTCTGTCCAACAGTTAAAGCAAAGCTTTTAAATAATTCTATTATGAATTAGATTTAGTATTAAAATTCTACTTTAATTACTTTCATTCAAACAAAGCTCTATGAATCATTTTAAGGAAAATTAGTGTTTTAAAACTAAATAGTCTAATTCAATCAAATAAATTAATTGGTTTAACTAGATTGATTGGTAATTCAATTATATTGACTATCATTTGAACCGTCTTTCTCATATTGTTAATCACCGACAAAATAAAACAGAACATTACTATAGGTGGACTTTGATAACTTAATTGTGGTATTACCTCCAACTTAAATTAGGGGAGTGCTCCAACTATAAGGTTAATTTTCGGAAAAATAATTATTGTGTAGGCCATGTTTTTTTTCTGTCCTCCTCCTTTCCACTTGTCCGTAAACAACAGGAGAATTAGAAAGCGCAAAGGTTGGACCAAGTCAAACATTACACTCTTTGTCCCTTGTGAAGGTCTTAACATATAAAAATAAAACTTTACCCCAATCAAAACAAAACACGATAACTCCCAAATAACACAAAATAACAACAACTCGGCCAAGCCAACGAGAAACACACAATATGCATCTTTTACTATTTGGTGTTTTGTTGTTTCTATAATCTCTCTCCTTTTGTGTTATTGTATAAAAACCTGATGATCAATTCAGAGAAATAACTTAGAAACGAAATATGCACAAAACAATTGTCTTATTAATACTTGATATATCTTAGTTTTGACTTTTTGATATTTATTTTTCAATTCACACAGTATTCAGACACGACTATAATGATTAAACTAAGTCCAAATCGATATTAATATTATTTAATATTTTTGCTTTGTCAATGTTTAAAATTCAAATAACTATTTATAAGTCTAGAACAACATCATCAACGGCAATTTAAGTGCTCGTTAATATAAATTCATATCTATCTACATATCACGGGAAACTAATCTATGATCAAACACGTTCATAACGACAAATGATTTGGTTTCTTTTATTTGTAATTTTTTTAAAATCAAAACATAATTAAAGAGTATTTAATCTAACATAAATAAACATATCCCTTCGCTTTAACTATTTCTATTTCGTTGGATTAGTCAAATTGACCATTATTTTCTAAGGTGACAGCTGAAGAGTTGTTATTAAAAAGTATGCGAAGTGTATAAAAGCCTTGGTTTCACACTGTTAAAAAAAACAAAAAAAATTCCTCGAGCTCTTTCCCATCGTCATCCTCGTTCCTTCTCTTCACGAGTGGATCAGAAAAAGGAAAAAAAAGCCTCTCTCTTTGGCCTTTCCTTTGCCTTTCCTGAACTGGGTACCCTTCGGATTTCTCAAATTTTGGAGCTGGATATAAGATCCAAGAAGCTTTTTTTGTTCTAAATGGGTTCCTGCTTTAGTGCAAGGATTAAAGCTGAGAGCCCTTTTCATAATGGTAATTTTCAGCTATATATTTATATGGTTTTCTTTTTTATTTGCTTAATTTGGCCTTAGCTTATTCAAATTATGTACTTATTTCTTGGTTTTCATTTTTTTTTTACTTTGGGATGCCTAATTTTGCTAGATAGTTATGTTGGTAATACACCCACTATGGTTGATCCAAGCTTACCTTAAAAGTCATGAAATTGTGGTTTTATGGATGGGTGCAATCTTTGGTCCAGTCTAAGATTTGCAATAGTTGTGTGCTAAGTTTGGGGGTGGAGAATTAGTTATCTGTTGACTTACCTACAAGATGGATGCATTGGCTTTGTGTAGGTGCGAATCCGAGGAGTCCGAGAGGTGGGTACGATACTAGTGGATCAAGCAGCAGGGTCTCATCTACAGCAGTTCCTTCGACCAGAACCGAGGGCGAGATCTTGCAGTCTCCCAATTTGAAGAGCTTCTCTTTCAATGAACTCAAGGCAGCTACGAGGAACTTCCGTCCTGATAGCGTACTAGGCGAAGGTGGTTTCGGCTGTGTCTTCAAAGGTTGGATTGATGAAAACTCGATGACGGCTGCCAAGCCTGGGACGGGAATGGTTATTGCTGTAAAGAAACTTCACCAGGAGAGTTTCCAGGGTCATCAGGAATGGCTGGTGAGTATCTCTAGAGCCATTCTGTTGTCCGCTGCCTAGTAGCTCTACGAATCAACAGCTCTGTTTGCATATGTTGCTTGTTGGTAATGAATACGATATAGTTTTCTCGTTTCGTGTTAAACTATAGAGGTCTGAGCAAATGCTAACTCCGGCTTGTTCTGCAACTACAGGCGGAAATCAACTACCTGGGGCAACTGTATCATCCAAATCTTGTCAAATTGATCGGATACTGCTTAGAGGAAGAAAACCGGCTCCTGGTTTACGAATTTCTGCCAAAGGGTAGCTTGGAGAATCATCTCTTCCGAAGTAAGTCGACCGCCTTCTTTCTCACGTGGTTTCATCCATTCTGAGTTTCAGCAGTGAAATCATCATTTAAATGAGTTTGTTTTCGTTTTTTAAACCAGGGGGTTCCTACATTCAAGCACTCTCTTGGAATCTTCGCATGAAGATCGCTCTAGAAGCTGCACTGGGTCTAGCATTTCTTCATAGTGACCAGGCAAAAGTCATATACCGAGACTTCAAGACTTCCAATATCTTGCTCGACTCGGTATGTAATGTTCTTTTCACTCAATGGTCTGAATTCGAGCGGGTTGATTCTACTTGAAGCTCTCTAACGCAGTCTTGTTTTGTGGCGAAACTACAGAACTATAACGCTAAGTTGTCGGATTTTGGGTTGGCCAAGGATGGACCAACTGGTAGTAAAAGTCATGTTTCCACTAGGGTCATGGGTACCTACGGGTATGCAGCTCCCGAGTATATGGCCACGGGTGAGCTTTCAAAACCAAGTGTTTATTTTTTGTCAAGCTTAGGACCTTATTCTGACTTGCTCTAATTTCTACTTTTAAAGGTCATCTTACTACAAAAAGCGACGTATACAGTTTCGGGGTGGTTCTGCTTGAATTGTTATCCGGCAGGCGGGCGATAGACAAGAACAGGCCATCTAGGGAACAAAGTTTAGTCGACTGGGCTCGGCCTTACCTGGGAAGCAAACGCAAAATCTTTCAAGTTCTGGATTCTCGTATCGAAGGTCAGTACTCGATGAGCAGCGTTCACAAAGCCTCTACCCTTGCGATGCAATGCCTGTCCATAGAGCCGAGGTACAGACCAAACATGCAAGAAGTGGTTAAAGCATTGGAGCAACTTAACGAATCCAAAGACGACGGGGGATCCAAGGCTCATCGTGGGAAAACGCAACGAAAGGGTGATCACAGCTCAAGAAGTGGCTCGGGGCGTCGTGGCAAAAGTACGCAAGGAACATCAAACGCAGGAGCTACGTCGTACCCGAGGCCATCCGCTGATCCTCCCCTTCGGAAATGAAAAAGGAACCACAGAATGATCCGTAAGTGGGAATTCGAGGCATTTGGAGCCGTAGGAGAAAGCCGCAGCGATTTCTGAGTGTAAAAGGAGACAGCAGTTGTTGTAACATGTGAAACTGGCTGGCATTCCATTGTTGTGTAGTTATTATTGTTGTACTTAATCTTCGTCTTTACATGTGAGCTTGTCATGGCCTGCCTTTAGTTTTGATGTCCATTAATACATCCCACTTCTTTCCATCCTTCCTCATCGGCTCGTTAGGTTCAAACTCGAAACATCTTCAAAAATGTCACGCGAAAAAACTGAATGAACGTTAGAGACTAAATTCATTACCTCTTAAAATGAATTCCCGTTAAAATTATCGGGCCAAGCCCAACCCAAAAGAATCCAAACCTGAACCCAATCACCAGAAGCTCTATCTCCTTCAAAACTATTATAATATCTCTTAACTCTATTTATTTCTAAATAACAAGTTATAATTCATGCAACATTACCTGACGTCACCGGATATCGTATACCGTATACTAAAAAAACATATTCATATTTTGGGACGTACTGGATAAGGATGAGCAAAATATACGAAATAAGGATGAGCTTCCTGTGGCTAGATCCCAAATTATCAATGAGAAAGCTACCTAGCCGCGCTCTCTCTCGATAATTTTATTCTATCGCCCGATAACAAAAAGAGAAAGCTACCTAGCCGTGCTCTCTCTCGAAAAACCTAGCCGCTTCTTAGCTTCCAGGTAGATAATCACAGGTAAGGGGGGAGGCTCATACCGGGTCGGTCTCCCTCCTTGCTTTTTACCCTCCACGGCGGGTCGCTGCTTCCACTGCTCCTTGAGAACACTGTTTGCCATTTGTCTTTCTTTTTCTTTCTGTTTATTTTTTCCTGCTTCTTTTTCTTCCGTTGAATAACGGAGTGTGTCTCTCCTTGTGAGAGTTTCCGTCTTCCCTGGTGAGAGTTTGTTTTGGTTGTTTGTTTGTTTTAGATCTATTTGAATCTCTAATTTTGTTTAGCTCTATGGTATACTGCATGGTCACTAATGGAAAACTACTCCATTTCTGGAAGAGATCTTCGCGAAAGATGGATTATCGCTCCCATCCATGGCCAGATCCAGATCGGGAAATACCATAGCGAAGGGGCTGAAGTGTAATTATTGTTTTTCCATAGCTACACTTTGTAGATGCCGGATGGCTTATTATGAATGGATGAAATTTCTTATTCTAAAAAAAAAAATCAATGAGTAGGAGCGTTTCTTACAATAAATAAAAAAATTGTAAACATTTTTTGACCATGACTTGTCAAAAAAAAAATAAATATGGGTGACCATGATCGTCTTTTACCCGTCATAATCCTAGAAAATGGAACATTTTCCATTACTGGGCTGGGCCCACTCATAGGAAAGATCTGCCCGTTAGGCTTCTTGGGCCTCTTGGCTGACAGTGATTCGAAGTGGAATTTACTTCCACGGGTTTATGTTTGTTCGTTTGGCAGGCCCGAAGATCTTCGTGTTCCTTTTTTTTATTTTAAGTTTAATTAATTAAGTTTAAATTATTAGGTCATTTTTTTATTTCTTTTCTCAGATAAATTATTTTTATTTTTATAAAAATTAAAATTTGAACCACCGATTTCTTAAATACGAAATATGATCCGTTTTTATTTCCATTTGAGAGGTTTGGAGCTGTGAAGGACATGTACCGAAGGACTGTTAAACATTGATATTTTCTTACTTCTTTAAAAATTAGGGCCATATTCAATTCAGATGCAAACCTCTGACACCTGAGATCTGACATCTGAAATCTGAAACTCACGAACTTTTGTAAGAAAAAAAATTGACGAAGAAATGTATATGGAAAATATATCATTTAAGAGTTCTGACTTCTGAATTCCTACTTTTTGTATCTATCAATTCATTTTTAGTCGACTAATATTCCATTAATATCGAGACAAATTAATAATTTACAAGTGTAGTCTGTTTTATTTAGAATATAAAGGTTTAAACAGCTAAATAAGAAGGTATTTAGTTGGAAAATTTAAGGAGTAAAAAAAAACTCTGAATTTGGTGTCAATAAAAAAATATTATCCAGAATATGGGGTTGGGAGAGCATTTTTAAGTCCAGACAGAATTAGCATTTACCAAGAAATGGATTAAGGGATTTTTTTATTTGTTCGATATTTTAATATTTGATATAAGAATAGAATAGTGCTATAAGTATTACTTATTTTGTTCTTATATAAAAAATTAAACAAAATTAGAAAATTCCTCATCTACTGAAAACGCCTTCTATATTTTATTATTGCCGGTTTCTTCGTTTTTCTTTGTTAGATATTTTCACGTAACAATAGATGTTGCTTTTGTCATAGATAGTGACCAGTGCCTGTTTCTGGAAAAGTAAAAGATATCCTTCAGACAAACAAAAAAAAAGACAATCCCTAGAGATAAAAATTAAAAACAAAGGAAACAGTGATTATTGAGTTCTAGTATAGGGTAAGTTATTTTTAATATTTATTTGATTTAAATCAAAAATATTAGGTGTCATTACCACTTGGAATAAACTAAGTAACGAAGGTGAACTTAGTTGACCAAAAGACTTCCAACAGAAATAGATGGTCATTCTTTTTAGCCAACTAGATGGCCATCCTCAGTTTGGTCAACCCAAGGACTCCTTCCAAGTTCCTTTTTATAGCCTCTCCTTCCTTCCAACTCCATTTTTTAAGGTCTCCTTCCAAGAAACTATACTTTTTCGTTTATAAACTGTAAACAGAGAAGAAGAAGAAGAAGAAGGGGTAAGGGAAAATGGGTGTTGGGGTATTGGAAATCCATCTGTTGAATGCAAAAGGCCTTCAAGACTCTGATCTCCTCGGTACGTACGTTGACTCATTTTCACTTGGTACATAAAACTTTCATATCATAGGATGATTTGACGAAAATTCAGAATTTGCAATTATGGAGTTTCTTTTCGATCTGTATTGGATTTGTGAATGGTGAGACCTTTCCAAGGTTTTTCTTATATGAATATCTTCCATTTTTTCGTGGTTAGATTCCTTTTTTTTTCTTTTGAAATGGATTCCGGGTCAGATTTCTGCAACTATTTTGGCTGGGAGACTGGATATTATTTTTTCACGTTCTGTTCATATGAAAACTGTGGAAATCGTCTTCTTAAACAGTTTGATTAGTCAAATTTTTTAGTTGATTGAAAAGTACTTAGGTTTTTGAAGTATAAATTATTACAGGAAAATATATATTTACACCTTAAAGGGAAAGATTGAAATTAAATTGTTATGGTGGCAGGTGACATGGATCCGTATGTCGTTGTGAAATTCAGGAACCAAGAGAGGAAGAGCAGTGTGGCTAGAGGTTAGTTTCTATTTCTCCCATTAGTACCCTTTTTTTTCTGGTGGAACCGTCATTAGTACTCATATGAACAATATACATATAGATATATATTTCTTTGTTTGTATTATAATTTTCATATCTAGTTTAAAATTTATGATAATAAATTGATAAACTTTAATATTTATAAATATTATTGTGTTTTCATATGTTCTCTCAAACAAAACATAACATACTAAAATTTACACATATTTTGATTTAGTCATTAATGAACTATTGTGATATATTGTTAAAAAAAATTATATGGGACCCAGATAATAAGTTGGTAAATATTTTTTAATTACCTTTACCACATTTCAGTAACATTGTGAATTTGCGATGTCACGGGTAATCCAACCTGGATGTCTTATGTCAATTCTATCACTTTGCACGTGATATAAACCTTGAAAAATACGCGTATACGCAATGGCCAAGTGGCTATTAACTCGAAAGGCTTTAATGTAATTTGGGGCCCACAGATATTTTGTGCCGTATACATATTACTACATAAAAAATAACTTAATTTATAATTAAAAAAAAAACCTTTAAAGGCTTTTAATATTCATATTTTAATAGGAATTATAAGGTATATATAAGACGGGTCAACGTCGTGGCTCCCAATCATAGAGGTGGAAGTACAATTCTTTCATAAAATTTTCAAATGTTTTTACTTAATCATGATGCATGATTGTTGAGAAATATTGTTTTTTTAGGGAGTTGAGAAATATTGTTTAATGTGAAACAATGCGCAAGCTACTAATCTACCTCATTATGACCATGCCCGTTGTTCTACGTATTAGATCGATCGCACTATGATCCGAAAAATCTGCCAATTCATTTTTTTTTAGTCGGATTTCAAAACATTGTTTACAAGATTTAGAATCCTAACATATATTCATCATTCATTAAAACATTCAATGTTTTACCAGGTGTAGTATAATTATGTCAAATTAATATTTTCTTAGTGTCCCAAATTAATAAGAATTTGCAACAAATGGCTCATCAGGAGATGGTGGATCTCCATCGTGGAACGAGAAGTTGAGGTTCAGAGCAGAATATCCAGGGGCAGGCGGCGAGTACAAGCTTGTTCTATCGATCATGGACAAAGACACCTTCTCCAAAGATGACTTTGTGGGTCAAACCACGTAAGACCATAATTGTAATTATTCCTTCAATTATCAGATGAGTTATTGTCGGATTTTATCTTATGAGAATTTGATATTTTATGGTGGCAGGATATATGTGGAGGACTTGTTGGCATTGGGAGTGGAAAAGGGCACAGCTGAAATTCATCCTCGGAAATATAGTATCACTCGGCCCGACCAGTCTTACCGCGGTGAAATCTTAGTTGGTGTTTCTTTTGCTCTTCAGGTAAATTATAAACTCAACGCGTTAGAGCCAACGAGGCATTAAAATTTTGTGGTTGATGGTTAAAAGCTGCAAGTTTCATGTTCGATTTCATTAAGAGACAGAGACGGAAGTCTCGTTTCTATTGTTTGTCATTTTATTATTTATCTGATTATATTTGAATTTAAATTAGACTAATTATAAGTGCTGATTTTGCATGTTATTTGTTTGATATTGAGTTTGTTGTTGAGAATTTGTAGGCGAAAGTTGAAGACAGAGAGGACTACGGTGGTTGGAAGCAAAGCGATTATTAGCAGAAAATTTTGCTTTTTGCAAGTTGGACTTCTTGTGAACCAATGTATCATCTTTCTCTTGTTGAATATTTCAACCATCAAAAAATATTGTTGAATTTTCAAATGTAATTTTTATAACCTTTTTATTAGCTGTACCCACTTATTAGTCTTCGTTGTCCTATCAGTAATTAATAGCATTCACTAGACAGATTAGTAGAGGTTTTCAGCTGTAATTTAGGTAAGAATTTTAAAACGTGTTAAAATTTACCTAGCAAAAATTTAATATTAATGTGTGCTCAATAACTCTTAACTCAAAACATCTTTAATCAATTTAGATTGCAAAAAATATTATTCTGATTTGTGTGTGAAACCGTCATTTGTATATGAATATAAAGTTTAAACGGTTATTGGCTACATTAATGCCAGCATCCCCTCCCATCTTCATTTTCGGTCAAGTACTTGCAGAACCAGATCATTGTAAATATATGTTATATTTAAACATAGTTATGATGTAAACAGCCAAGCCGTCTTAGCTCAGCTGGTAGAGCGCATGGCTTTTAACCATGTGGTCGTGGGTTCGATTCCCACAGACGGCGATTTTGGGCAATTTCTCAATTTTCGTTCTACAATTTTCATTTTTTAAATAGATATACATACGTACAGTTGATACACGGATTTGAAATTCAAAAATTATGTGATAAAATTGAAATAAAGGTGTCTACCACCGATCACCCCACAAACAATTTGCACATATAAATTTAATACAACTACTATAAAAAGAGCCCTACTTTTTGGTGTATCCATTTTTTTATGTTCTCCAAGAAAAAAAGAATACGGTGACTTGAAATTAGTTCATGGGCATCACGTCTATCGACCGCCCCACAAACAATTTGCACATATAAATTTAATACAACTATATAGTTCATGGGATGGCCATGCACTTCACTAATACCCACCTCTCCTTCGACCACAACAATATCACTTAGAATATGCCATCTTCTTCTTCCTCCACCACCATTCTTGGACCTTAAAAAAATAATAACCCATCTAATGGCACCCACCATCATCATCCAAGTAAGCATTATCCTCCCCCATCTCACTTTTGGACAACATGGATCTGTTGGCCTTCGACTCACTTTGTCTGAACGCAGGCTCCACCGATGAAATTCGAAGACTATCTAATGCAACAAGGCGATGGAAGTAATCGGAAGAGGCTCGAACTTGAAGACGAGGTTGAGAAGTTGCAGGTGCAGTTGCACGAGGAAGAGGAAATAAACAAGGTTCTGCAGTTATCATTACATGGACCTGTGCACTTGTCTCCTGCTATATTGCTTCCTCCTCAGGTGAGAACTAACTGATCAATTGCATTATTCGGTCATTTTCGCTCCGGAAGTTTGTTGTTATAAGCTAGGTAGTATACCGCGCTATTGACTACTTAGATTATAAGTATGTGTTGCATGTTCTACAGGTTCAAGGGCTTGTTGCAGAACTGGCCGTGGTTGAAGAGGAGATAATATGGTTAGAACGGAAACTTGATGAGCTGAAACTGAGTTTGTACCAAGAGAGGAAACAGATGAAGGAATGGAAAACACAGCAGCAGCAGCAACAGCAGCAAAAGAAGACGCAGAGGCAGAATCACTTGCCGCCTTGCGTGCCTTCTAGCAGATCGGTACTCGACACCGAATCCAAACATTTATCTCGATCACAGCATTACAAAGATTTCCGTAGAGAGCATTCGAAGCTCCGAAGAGCCTCCTTCGGTTCAGCGGCAGAGATATTAGGCATGGTTTCTACAGAAGAAGGAAAAATACGGAGGCAAAGAGGGAAAGCGAAGAACGAATCCGTTGTATACAACGAGATTCTGGAGGAGAAACCGAATGAGATCGCTGAGGAACTCATCAAATGCCTCATAGCCATCTTTCTTGATCTAAACAAAGCACAGCACGACAGAGAAGGAGCAGCCATTGTCCCGAAACTCGGACTCTCCTGCACAAAATTAAAGGGCGGAAAGACCCCGTTTAATTGTAAATCATCAGTGTTCACATTCGACAACAATTTATCAAACCTTGATCCGTACAGAGTTATGCCAGACTTGGACAGCACTATCAGGGACATTGGACCTTACAAGAACTACATCCAGATTCACAAAAACTCGATCGACATCAGCCAACTATTGGAATCTTCGTCTTTGACGACAAAGTTGAGGTTTGGCTGCTAACCTTTTGATCATAAAATAGCAATATTGATAATCCGATTACTCGCTTGTTTGCTTCTTCAGGGTTCTGATGCATAAACTCGGCAGTATAGACTTAGCGGCGCTAACGTACAAGCAAAAGCTAGCATTTTGGATCAACGTTTATAATGCCTGCGTGATGAATGTACGTAAGAAAATTTAAGCTATGACGATACTATCGATCTTAAGAGTAAACCCTCTTTTCCTCGAATTACAGGCGTTCCTACAACAAGGGCTAACTTCACAAGATAGACTACTCGATATTATGAACAAGGCTGAAGTCAACATCGGTGGCATAGTGCTTAATGCTCTGGCCATTGAGCACTTCATCCTCCGGCATCCTAGCGAAGGCGAAAATGTAAGACGGATCGATTACCGTTACTTGTCAGATGTTTATCACTAGCATCTAAACCGGTACTTTATCCACAAGGGTCATGCAGATGAGAAGGAAATGCTACTGAGACACACTTACGGCCTCGGTTATCCAGAGCCGAACGTCACATTCGCCCTTTGTCGAGGCAGCTGGTCCTCTCCAGCAGTACGTATCTATTATATATCAAGTTAAGGGTCATTTTTGTATCAACAGTTTATTAAATAAAATGAATAAATTGCATGCAGCTAAGGGTTTATACACCAGATGAAGTGATAAATGAACTAGGGAGAGCAAAAGTGGAGTACCTTGAAGCTTCAGTTGGAGTTACGAGCAAGAGGAAGATTGTGGTACCGAAGCTTTTGCAGTGGCATATGCGAGATTTTGCAGATGACATGGAATCGTTACTAGAATGGATCTACAGCCAACTACCGCGACACGCATCCCTCAAACGGATGATGATCCAGTGCTTTAACAGAGACGCAAAATCGTTGGCAGCAAAAATCGTGGAGATTCAACCATACGAATCCGATTTTCGCTACTTGCTTCCAATTTAAACTTCATGTCCTGGGAAAACCAGTGCTTGTTAAGAAAGAGTCAAGAAAGAAAAGAAAAACAAACTCATCATCTTCCGAGAAGCAAGGGAATGCAATTCCTGATCAACTTCTATATGGATGCCACAATTCAAATGATGGATAAAACAAGAGACCTCTCTCTAATTTATCTAGTAAAAGACACACTCAAGTAGGCAACTTGCTTCATTCTGACCTTACAGACAATAATGTATACTCTTAACACCTTGCTTTATTATCTTCTAATTTTTCCAATCTATCTCATGTATTTCATTCACCTCTATTGCCTGGCCTCAACTGTTGTTATCTCCGTGTATAACTTTTTTGGGTGAACTTGTCGCATTGTCGAGCTTTGTTTAGGGGGTAACTCTCCAAGCGATGTATTTTCCATTCATGAGGCTTGAATGCAAGATTCCTTACCACCAGTTTGAACCAAATCCTACAGGAAAATGATTTCATTTCCATTCCCATAAGAAAAGGAAATAGAAACTAATTCCTATTTTCATGTTTGGAACTAGAACTAAAATGTACTTCAATACAAATAATACCAGCAGTGAATGTGCGAACTTCCTCATAATCACAACTACGAGAAAGGGAAAATAGAATCAACTGAGAACATTGACAATCCTATTCAACAAATTCAGCCCAAAAACAGTTTCCTCGCAGTTGACTCTTTACCAACATGGTAACTAAGCAAGCTAATGAATTGCTCAAAATTTCACTGCTGAATCGTAAGCACAAACCAGATGCATCAACAAGCTTGGCACCAATTGGCATGTGTACATAGCCTATGAACAGATTTGCATTTATAGCATTTTTATCGCCAGGTTCTCACAGATCACAGACTTGAAGCAAAGGCAGCAACAGCAGCTCCAATTATTCCTGAGGAGTGGTCAATCAGCAGTATTCCGACAATCTGCAGAAAGGATCAAGATTCAAGCCGTTGGATTCTGCGGCACCAAAAGATCAGAGGCAAGCTATTTATCCATAGAAAAGCGGATCAGATGATGTCCCGAAGTCAAAGCTATCTTTAGCATGGAATACTACAATACGATTAGAAGTCTTTCGCACAGGGTTATCATGACAGCTAAGCACTACTGATTTGTGCATAAACCACTTTCAAGGAAAGGAAAAGGCACCAGAAACACTGCAAATGTGGGAAAAAAGTCACAGGGAAAAGAACTAGAAACAGAAAGGTTCTTCAAAATCTAGCTAATGAACTAAGCAGTTGTCCAACTTCCAATTCAGCAAATGCAAGACAAACCAAAATTCCTACAGCGTATCTAATACAAACCAACTTAACCTCTTCAAGTGAGGAAGAAAGTTCCTCCAGAGTCCAGACGCAGATTGTGCAGCTAAGTAAGAGCATAGCAGCACACTTTTGTACATAAACAAAAGGGTCCCCGCCACATTTTCCCACAATTAGCGCAATCATATGTAAACGTATGATCGCCATAGTCCGATAGCCCACGGCCCGACTGGGAGGATTTGGATCTCCCAAGTCCTTTGGGACGCCACGTTCTTTGCCACCTGCAAAACAATCAGCATTTCTCTTCACATCCACCCGATCGTTTCGTCCGTTTCGACTGATCGGAGTTGGTTCAATCTTCAAATCCACCCGAGCGTTTCGTCCGTTTCGACTGATCGGAGTTGGTTCAAGTGGCAAGAAAACCGAACGGAGCAGAGAAACAAAGACTCGAACCTTCCGGATTAGACGTTACCTCCAGATATAACAGCACACGGAGTAACCGAAAACAACTACGAATAACGAATTGGAGAAATTCAGAGAAGACGGCGTGCGGGGGGACCTGAGGGAAGTAATTGGAGACGTTCCGAAGCCATCGACGATGAGGGCGACAAGGCGTTTGAGGGCCTCGCTCTTCCATTCATATTATAGTTTTCATGAATTTTAAATTGTGGTTTTATATTTCGAAAAATTCTCGCTATCTTAAAAAAAACAGATATATTAACATTGGACCCTGGATTGATTTTTTTTTTTTTGGAAACTTTTTTTTTATCTAATACATATTCTAATATCTATTCTATTATAACGTACCAAAAATCGAACTCTGGACTTTTCAAACTCCTTCTTATTCTTGTGCCGCTAGATCAAAAATCACATGATTTTTTTGGTTGGAAACTAGATTGGCACTTTACAAACATAACTCAATAGACTTCTAGACTCATTCAACAACCTCTACTTTGTCACTCTTCTGTGAGCAACTGCAACTATTTGCCCTTGTCCCTACTTGAAGCATTGACTGGTCAACTGATTCTCTTGCACGATGCCACCAGTGAGGCAGTGACTTCTGTCTTTTAACATTAAATTTTCTGACAGGTCCACAGATTTTATTGCTGCTAGCTTTTGTCTTTATTTCCGAGAGTAACTGACCAGTAAAATGTATATGAGAATTAAGAATTATTAAGATATAATTACTAAAAATATAGTAACATTAAATAGTTATTAAATTTTTATAGAAAAATATTTTTTTAGAACATTATGATTTCATTGTTTGACGCATACATTTAGGGATGAGTTATAAACCTTAACAAACTATAAATTTGTAAATCGTAAAATTGCAAAAATAAAATGTCGCAATCTTTTTCGGTTTGACGGTGCGGTTTCAAATCGTAATCACAAATTCACGGTATGAGTTTGATTTCCTAATTTTATAATATTCGAAACTATATAGACACGACGTAATTGTTTATATAAATTTGGTTAAGAATGAAATAATATCGTTTCTGACACAGATGATGCTAACTAGGAGAGTTTTATTTTTTATGTGTTGGGATGCTTGTTATTTGTTTTGTGTACTCCCTTTGCTGTACGCAGTGTTATCCGTGTAGCTCTTTTTCCTATTTCCGATTTTTTCCTGTAGTAGCAAGTTTTTCTGGAATAGGTTTTTTCATGAGACCAACGACTGCAACTTCGTATTTATGTACGAAGAAAAGGGTTTACACTGTTGGGAGGTTCACTCTTTGTTGGTCTTTGCTGTACCTCCTCTGCTTCGTTTGTACTGGTTTCTTACTAAATGAATGAAAGCAACTTTTCTCCGCAAAAAAATAATATCGTTTCTGATTTAATATAAAAATTCTTCATAAAATCAAGAAAAGAATTTTTATATTAAATTCAAATCGATATCATTCGAAAGTCCCATTTTCTTTCCTCTCAAAATTTTTTTTAAGGGTGACGCGAAGCCTATATTAATACGAAAGCATTACAACATAGGAAAATGAAGAACGGAAAGGAAACATAAGAGAACTATACAACAGTCGAGACCAGACCGTAGTCCACAGAGTGGCACGGGTGAGAGCAAAGGGTGATCGTAAAGTCACAGGGACTAACGACCAAAGCGGAGATCTGCCGAGACAAGCTACGGCTAATAACCACGAGACTACGTCAAAGACGCAATCTCGTGGGTTTATGAATGCATACAAGATACACGCATAAGAGAGCCAAGATCGATCGAAATCAATCGAGACAAAGTTCTCCACCTGCAACCATAGGACAGGCATCGAGAATATAATGGATCTCGAAATCAGCCAAAGCTGATTCAGGCAAAAGCAAGCATCACAAACACATAAACTAGGAAGCATAAAAATATAGATAGATAAAGTCAGCCGGGGAGGAGGTCGAAGATGACCAACCTCCCCGGGAAGCACTAGCGAGCTCTCGCGGCTAAACGGTAAGGAAGCCAGTCGCGGAAACTCTGACGAGGGCAAGACTCCGGTGGGTAAGACTCCGGTAGGCGAGACTCCGATGGGGGCGAGACTCTGGCGAGGGCGAGAGGTTGAATGGCTGTGTGGAAAGAGCTCTGGTGGAACTCCGGCAGCGGCGACCTCCGGCGGCGACGACCTCCTAAAAGAGCGGGATCTACACCGAAGAGGTTGGCTTCGTCGGGATATAGTTAGAGGAGCTCGAGAGCTTTGAAATCTGGTCGGGAAAGACCAAAAAGCTTCTAGATCTGGCCGGAGTCTTTTCTCTCAAACTCAAGAGTCCCATTTTACTTCTTTCAGTTGAGTCCTTAGCTGACCTCCTTCTCCTTCGCCATCTTCTACCTTTACGTTATCGCCTCCGTTCTCTGGCATCTTTCATCTTCTCTAATTTCAAATCCTAAAATAAAAATCTTTTATTTCAAGGAATTTTTCCTTCCTCTTCTGTCGGCCTCTTTTCGTCTTCGCTTTCTTACACACTTCATCCATAGTCCCCATCTTCTAGTGTCATCCATCATTTTAATTTCGAACCCTAAAATAAGATCACCAATTCCAAAACCGTAAAAGCTTAACATTAAAAAAGAAAACTCTAAATTCTAATCTTTCATCGGTATTTGATCACGACCACCATCACTGACCTTCCTCTTTGTAAGTATAATAATTTACTTTGCATATTTATATTTTGACAGCAATGAGCAATATAAGAGGTGTGTGCACGAGCAATATAAGAGATAATGCGAACAAGCGGTAGAAGAGGTGTTGCGATTGACTGATATTATGTCAAATAATAATCACACTGCATCAACCTGAAACTGAGATACTATAATACCACAATTTTGATAGCAAACCATAAACTACATGGTTCGAATTTTTGTATTAAAAAATGGTTGATTGATTTAAAATTTTGTACCAAATTTGCCAAACCATATTGATTTAACCCCTACATACATTTATGTCAGAAATACAAATAACTATTAGAGACTATTTTTGTTATGCATTCATATAATGTGTATAATTACTTGCTAGTAAGGTCTTCTTGTTTGAATTTATTGATAGCTCTTGACCAAATTCCATTATGGGGAAGGAGGTAGGTTTGGGAAGAAGAGGAGAGAGAAGGAGAGGACGGAGACTTAAGAGATTGAGGGAAGAGAAATGCTATTTTTTTAAAGAAAAAAGTCCACTTAGGGCCCCTGTGGTTTCACCCGTTCCCAAATAGGTCCTTATGGTTTAAAACAGTGATACCCGGTCCCCGTGCTTCTAATTTTCACATATGAATTCACCCAATCTGAAAAGTCCACAGGGGCCCTAGATGGACTTTTTCCTTTTTTAAATGTAAGTCATGTGGGATTGTTTGAGAGTTTTTTTTAGGTGGTAGGGTAAAGAATGCAAAGTACAACAAACAAAAGCGGAGACTACTCATAAGCTAAACATCTAATAAGAGAGTCGTACAATGCCTCAATCATAATGATATAACTATGATCATTGATTTTTTTCCCAAAAAACTCCAATAAATAAAAAAGAAAAAGGTACAAAATAGTCATGAGCCTACAACACACATACTAACCAACAGTCCTGGCGGTCAGGTGGGGCAAAGGACCCACCACCAGCTAGCCAACAAGCCTAGTAGTTTGGTGGGGTAAAACAACCAAGCCTCAGCCCATGCTAGCCAATATGCCTGGTAGTCAAGACAGACAAACATGACATCAAGCTATAATAGCCAATATAAAAATCTTGTCAAGGGACGAACCTCAACTATAATCATTGATTAGTGACCTCAAAAGAGGGGTTCCCTCTTTTGTGATCGATGGCCTCGATAAAACTCTCTTGCAGAAAAACTCTTTTATAAAAAACTCGTGAGTGGGAAAGAATATCTTGATACTGTAGTTGGATCTTGTATATTATTATATGTCGCACAATTACGTTAGAGAAAACTAATACTCCTTAAATCATCAAGATACATATCAAGGCAAAACTCAACGGCATACTAAAATAACATAGTCGTATGAGATCTTTAGTACATGCTTGGATATGACATCAACTAAATGGTTAACCTCCTGGTAAGTATGCTAGATCTCATTCTTTCAATTCCTCATCAACAACTCCCTCGCTCTCGTGATCAGAGCTATTATTGGGTGAGCATAGTCAACATCCCAAACTAACTCTAAAGATGGATAAGGATGGTTCACCTCTACCTGAACTTGCCAAAACCATTTTTCTCATATCAACCTTAAAATCAAAGACAAGAGCTCATAGCTATACGGCAAGTGAAGTTAGCTATAGGTCCCACGATGTCTGACAAAGCTCCATCAGTAGACTTGTCTATGGTTCGAATTTGAACTAATTCAAATCAAATTGGTTCAAATTTAAATAATCAAAACATTAAACCATATTCAGTTCGTCCAAGGACGAACTGAATACAAATTATAAACCTTTGAATTGAATTGAATCTGAATTGAATTTGAATTAATTCTTAAATATTAAATATATATAAGTATCAACATTTTTTTGGAAAAAGGAAATATATTAAAATTTGGGCTTGCATTTAATTTACCAAATTAAGTTGTCTACGTATCCTTAGCTTTGAAGTAATCAAAGCCCGCGTAGTTCTCTTACCTTTTTTAAGCTAACTCACCTAGTTGGACATATTTGTGCTTTCACCAATTATGGCATCATCGAGGTCGTATAGTTGGTCGAGATCTTCTCAGACTAATTCTTGTTGTCGTCTTTTTGCCTTTGTCCAATCGATGAATAATGTTTGTGCCTCCAAAGATTGTGGGGTCATTGAGTACTGGTGTTCATCCAAAATGTTACCACCTGCACTAAATGCTTGTTCCATGTCAACCGTTGAAACCGGACTAGCAAGTACCTCTTTTGCAATAATTGACATACAAAAAATTGTTCTAGATGGTTCTTCCACCATTTTAATAGTATAAAACTCGAAGGTTTGAATAATGGAATATCAAATTGTGTGTTAAGATATATATCAAATTCTGAATTGGTTAAATTTCTGTGGTTTTCTTTTGTTTTTTCATTAATAATTTTTTTGCAAAACTTAATTTAGCACTTTTTGAGGGAGAGAGAATTGGATCATTAGATGTAGAAGCATCAATTTTATTACTATATTCACTCATTAAATAAAAAATATCTTTTTTAACCTTGCTTATAGTTAATATAACATGTTCTTCTGTATCCAAATTATCTTCCAAAAAATTCTCCAAATTTGTATAATAAGCATATAATAAATTTTGTAAACCGTCAATTTTAATGCTCGGCATAATAATGGTAGCAATTAAATTTAGTTGAGGAATATTTATAAAATATTTTAACCATTTGCTAGCAATTTTCAAAACACATGTTGACAATGCAAAATCTTGATAAGCACTAGCTATTGCATGCGATATATTACAACATTTCAAAAATAATAAATGAGATGTAGGATAATAAACACCCGATAAAAGATGTGTAGCATCATTAAAATATTTTAAAAATTTGTCTATTTTTTCTACAAGTTCCCAATAGTAAGGTTGTAATGTAATATAATTAGTTTGATCATGAGATGCAAAAAAATGACATAAAATATTTTTGTATGGAAGAGCTTCTTTTAATAATTCATAAGTCAAATTCCAACGATGTTGAACATCTTGTGAAAAATGTTTTGGTTTCATGTTGTTTAATTTGCAAAAATTTTTCCATTCTTTTTGCAATTTTGGATGAGCCCATAGTAAATTAAGTGCTTGTTTAATTGGTCTTAGGGTAGAGTTTAATGCTTTACTTTTATTTTGGGTACAAAGATTAAATATATGACATGCACATCTAATATGTAAAAAAAATTCCTCCGAGAGATGGTCTACAAAGATTTTATAAATCTTTAACCATAACATTATTAGAACTTGCATTATCTAGCGATATTGAAAATATTTTGTGAACTAGATTATATACTTGTAAAATATTAAGCAACATTTTAAAATAATTATTCGCATTATGACTTTCATTATCAATCCAATGACATGTAACATCAAAATATGAATGTGTTTGCCAATGATCACTCCATATATCACAACATGGAGAAACTCGACCATCAAATAAAAAAAAGTTTGTAATATTTCTTTACCTTTCTTGTATAAATTTTTTACATATTGTGTTAATGTACTTCATGAAAATTTTTTTGCACTAGGATTTAAAGCATTTTGACAATAAGTTGTCAAATTAAGTTTTTTACTAAAAACTAAATGCTGTGTAGCAACTAATTTAGCTAATTCCTCTATATTATTTTGATCGGTATAATGAAATAAAATATTAGGTGTAGTAGATAATTAAGTTTGAGATTTTTTTAGACCAAATTCGTGTGGATGTTTAGATCTTAAATGAGTATTATAAGTACCATGTCCATTTCTGATTTCGAAATCATATTGTTTACCACAATAATTACATGTAATTATAAAACAATGTGGTTCTCTGGTAGGAAATTTTTTGAAATGCTTAAAAAGAGTTGAAGGGTCGTGTTACCTTTTTTGGATTGTTGAATATTGAATCAACATTTTCTTTTTGAGCTACATCTTAAACGTTCATCATCACTTCCAAGTTAGAATAAGTAGAAATCGGTCAAAAATCTTATTCAATATAATCATGATATTCCACACGTTTTTCCTTACTCTTATTTGCTCTACTTGATGTTATAATTATTATATAATAATATGAAAAATAAGATAAATATATCTAATTACTATATTTAAGGAAGAATTTTATATAGCTGAGATTTTCAATAAGATAGAAGATTGAGGTTAGAATGTGTAAAATTTGAAGAATGAGAAGTAGTATTTATAGAGTTGGAAATTATAAATAATTTAATAGAAAAAAATTAAAAGACTAAAAGCAACGGCCATAAACGACCATAAATTGACGGGCAGAAAAAGCAACAGTAAAAGAAATTAAAAGGATGACAAGTGGTTAAAAAACGGGCAGAAAAAGCAACGGTCGAAAAATTGACAAAGTGGATGGTGACGTCATCTGCTGACATAAGCAATGAAGTCAGCATTCACTTTCATCCCCAAAACAAAAATCCACTTTGTCCCATGCCCGCTCCTTTTTTAAAAATAGTATGCACCTTCCTAAGCCCAAATACTCGCCCTTTTAAAAATTACTAACACCTTCTCAAAAACCCGCTCTTGCCTTATATATCTATATTACAAATTTGAATCGAATTCTACACGAATTCAACTCAAATCATATTTGGTTCAATTTGCCGGTTTGACTAATTATTAAAATGATAAACCGAATTCAATTCGAATGATGACGAATTCGAATCAAATTTTTGACGAATCGAATTATATATGAATGGAATTGAATTATCAACGAATCGAATCGAATCGAATTACGAATTGGATTCGATTCTTGGCCAGGTCTATCCATTAGTATTGAATCTGACAAAGCCCTATGCAGGCTACTACTAGGCTACTAGAATCTTACGTCGATGAGGTAATAAAGTATTACAGTCTATTAGGACATAAAATAAACTCTCATGCTTATAAGGTAATAATGGAGGGGGTGCCCTAAGTTGGTGTTAGGTCAAAATGTAGAGTGGCTCTACCATCTCTAGAGTCATCAATAGGTAGTGACAAAAGTCATTGCCCATAGGAGACCATCTACGAAGACATCAATATTTGAGATGTTGCCCCAAAGCCAACATCGCGAGTCTGTCTCAGTGTAGAAGTAATAGGGGATAGTGGTAGTAGGGACCTTCACTATACTAAAAAATGCAATCACAAGATATATGTATTAATGACTGAGACTTAGAACTATATCTCAAGCACATGACATCCTCAATGAAGTGTCTCCTCGCTCGCTTAGCGTTTGTCATCAACTTCCAGAGACGGAATAACCATGTAAAAAATAGAATCCTCTCAGGGACCCCTAAGACCATCCACAACAGCAGCCCCGGACCAACTCAGCTCCAGAATATTTAATTAATTTCTCACTCATCCACATCAATCTAACCCCCAAACTCAATTTTCTACCCACAGCAACAGCCCTCACCCAACCCAGTCCCAGCCAATAAACAATTAATATATTTATCTCCACATTATCAACCCAATCAACTTTAATTAATTAATTCACATTTTTATATTCGTTAATATAAATTTTGTACTCTGCATTAAATTATTAATTTTAAAAAATAAAATACTAATAATTTTTGTTGAAAACATTAAATTAGCAATAATTCAAATTACATAGAAATTGCGAAATGATAAATTACGAATGCTGATAATGCTAATTAAAAATTAACTACAATTTCCAAATTAACTACGATAATGTAGTTTATTTAATTTAAAATTAGTTATTTTTTATTTTATAAAAATCAATAGATAATTATAAGATATTTTTCTAACTCAAATCTTATTTTAAAAATATTGGACTCGAATAATTTTTTGACAAATATACAAAATAGTATAAAGTTTATATAAGAAAAAACAAAAAAATATATAAACTAATTAAATAATGAGGTGGGGCCCCATCGGCCCCCTCTTTTCTTTGGTTTGCTGACCATCCTCGGTCGATCAACTTTTTCTTTCTCTCTCCCCCAGCCCCTCTTTTTTCCTCCACCGTGGCAGCCTCGGGCATGCCCGTGGTCACTACTACGTGTAGCATAAGGCCCAAACATGGGGCCAAATTGGGTCTGCATGTAGCATTTTGGTATTCCTACATAAAAATTTATGCAAGGACTAGGAAAAGAGGTGTTCATCCTAGGTAAAGCTCTAAGATAATAAATCTGTCTAATCAGGTAAAACTTGCAAAAAAATCAAAATCATAGGGCTAATAATATATGGAGGTAGCAGGAGCTCCAATTGGGAAATATCTGAACCACTTTCTGAGGTACAATAATCTGCGACCCACCTATCAGCCTCAACAATAGGGAACTCGCTGAGAAGATTGTTTAAGAGAGGATGAGGAAAGCCACGGGTCCTTCCAAAAGAGTGTTAAATGGTTGTTACCCATATTTTGCCAAAGTCTTTGCACAAGCGTAGGCTAGACCTCCACCATGGCCATCCTAGTAATAAGATAGGTGCGCTTTGGCATCAATAGATCTAAGTCATTACCATCTCTATCATACTTGCCAATTAGAATCTGCACTCAAAGGTAGTCTTGCGACTAGAGAAATGTCTAGGGTAACTTGGCAAAGGATGCCATATTGGTAGTCTGACTAACAAAGCATCGATGATCTTATTGTGAGCCCCAAATGAACTCAAAGACGACCTCCCATGTTCTAATAGAGACTAGTAGGCTGCAAGTCAGTCTACATCATATGGGTTAGAATAGAGAGAGGATCGAGCAAGTAAGTGTTAGACGACCTACCTTATTCAAAGATCTCACCTTCCACTCAGCCAACTTGCCACGAAACTTCTCAAGAATATATTGATACGACTGACGATGGTCTAAGATCAATCAAAGCTCCCAAGTATTACTCCAAGTCTATAGTCAATGGAATACACATCACATCACTGAGCTGTGTAGCGAGATCAGAATTCACATTTTGAAAAACTGTGAGTTTAAACTTGGCATGTTTGAAAGCTTAAATGAGTTTTTTATTTAAGAAATTAAGAATTATTTTGAATATTTTTTGTGTCACTAGTCACTACACGTGGAATTTCACCTAGGACGAGAAGTTATTTCGACGTGACAAGCATTCATAAGGTTGACTAAGTTCAGGAAGCTATTCGTACATTTAATTGATGTGTACTGGAAACTACGTAAACCTTTTTTGATAAATTTTAAATCACAAATATTTATGCGTCTAATGAGCGAAAACAAGGTATTGAAATGGAAATTTTCCCAAACAAAAAAGAGAAGAAAGAAAATGAAAAAGGGAACAAGACGTTACCACACGCGCTCCAAAGACCTCTCTCTCTCTTCTCAACTTAACAACTTAACTCTCCACCGGCCTCGTTAAACGGTTTGAAGTCCTCGCTTTTCACCCCAACACAACACAACTGAACTAACTGGTCGGTGGGTTCCCAGGTTGCCTCCCACTTGGACTCTTGGAGATCTTCACTCTCCCTCTGAAGGTAAATTCAATTTTTAACTGTGCCCTTCTCCTTTTTCTCTCTTGTCTCATGCATGCATGTCTTTGAAATTCTTCTGATCTCTTCATTTCCACCGTATCCCAGTTGAATTGGCCACGGAACCCAGAAAAAAAGAATCTGCCTTTTATTCATTTTGAGCTTTTTTTTTTCTTCCTGTTTCTGGGTTTTCTGTTCTGCGTTCCTAAGGTTAGGTCAATGTGGTTTGGTTTTGTTGGTCTTTTGCTAGATTGAGCAATGTCCGAAGAGTGATTGTAGAAGGTGGGCTTTTCTTAAAGCTTTGCATTTTATTGTCTAATAAAGTTTGGTTTTTGGGGTTACTGGTACAAACTTTTCTTTTTCTCTGTCTTATGTTTGAAAATTAATGTTCAGTGCTTTTCTCTGTTGCTTTACTCAATTTTGATACACATTTTCTGCATGAAATGTAAATAGTTTTTGTGTCAATTCCCATTCCAAAGCTTTTGCTACCTCACACGAATCTTTTCCGGTTCATTTTTCGTTGCCTTGTAGTTCTTTCTGCATATGTAAACCGACAAGCAAAATTGTCTACCTTCAAGTTGTGTCTAGGAACTAATTTGCTGTTGATAGCCTACTAGCTTCATACGTGTGTTTTGTAAGTTTCTATTGCCTCTGCTCATTTTAACTGTCACGTTTTTGTTCCTAGTTATTCTGGTATAGCTTTCTTCATGTCTCATGCATCATTTTTGGCTGAGATTCTCTCTGCTTTGGGAAAAGAAGCTGGGTAATTTCGCTTCTTTTCTAATAAGTTGTTGTGGTTGTGAAGGATTTGCCTGTTGGATAACAGATCCATGTACTAATAAGAGAAGGTTTCTCTACCGGGGGCTTCTATATTCTCTTGGATATATGCGTGCCTCTTCTGCGAAATACAAGTCAGAAGCACAATGGTTTACAAATCAATTGGAGATTCTGATATCAGTGACTCAGAGATGGAGGAACACCAAGAGAAGTCTTATGCAGAACTTAAGGAAGGAAAACGTCGGGTCAAAGTTTCAGATAAAGCCCTGACTTGCCCATTCTGCCCCAAAAAGAAAAAAGGTGATTACCAATACAAGGATCTTCAGCAACATGCATTTGGTGTGGGCAATAGTACATCAGATAAAAGAACTACCAAGGAGAAAGCAAATCACCTGGCATTGCTTAGATACTTGGACAAAGATCTGGCCGTGATGGCCGGCCAACCAAAACATGTGGATAAAAGTGACATGGCTAGCTCTAGCTGTCATCACGGGGAATCCAGTACAATGAACGGAACTCAACCAGAGAGTGAAGTGGATGGTCAATTAGAGGAGGACGTTGAAATGACTGAATCAGAGATGCAGGAATATGCAAAACAATGTTATGAACAATTAAAGGTGGGAAGTCACGCTGTGAAAAACCCGGATCAGACCTTTGCTTGTCCCTACTGCCCGAGGAAGAGAAAGCGAGATTACCAGTACAAAGAGCTGCTCAGCCATGCTTCTGGGGTGGGCAATAGTGCTTCAGAGAAGAGGTCCACCAGGCAGAAAGCCACTCACATGGCACTAACTAGGTACTTGGAGAATGATCTTGCAGATAAATCTTCTGGTAGTTTTGACCAGAATGACAAGCTTGTGTGGCCTTGGACGGGAATTGTTGTTAACATTCCTACATCAAGAGCACAGGACGGACGATTTGTTGGAGCTAGTGGATCCAAATTCAGGGATGAGTTGATTAGAAGAGGGTTTAACCCCACAAGAGTCCGTCCTCTATGGAACTTTCGAGGTCATTCGGGGACTGCCATCGTGGAGTTCAATAGGGATTGGCCTGGTTTCCATAACGCCTTATCATTTGAGAAGGCTTATGAAGCAGATCATCATGGCAAGAAGGAATGGCTTGACACAACCAGTGAAAAATCTGGCATTTACTGTTGGGTTGCACGCGCCGATGACTACAATGCTGACAACATCGTGGGAGAACACCTACGAAAAATCGGAGACCTTAAGACGGTTGCCTCTCTTATGGCAGAAGAAGCAGCCAAGCAGGAAAAACTTATATCCAATCTTACAAATATGATTGAGATCAAGCAAAAGCACATGGTAGAGATGGAGTCAAAATGTAGTGAAACTGCAACTGCCATGAGCAAATTGATGGGAGAAAAAGAGAGGCTTCTTCAGGCTTACAATGAAGGTCTCTTTATACCATCACTTCAATTACGCTCTCATTCATTTCTTGTTCATAAACCACCCTTCAAATTCTGTCGTCTTTTGATGCTTGGCATTGGGAATTTGACCTATGATTTGCTTCTTTGCATGTGCAGAGATAAGGAAAATCCAAGCCAGTGCACGAGATCATTTTCAGAAGATTCTTGGTGACCACCAAAAGATTAAACTTCAGCTGGAATCTCAGAAAAAGGAGCTTGAGATGCGTGGTTCAGAACTCGAAAGGCGTGAAGCTAAGAACGAAATTGACCGTAAATTGTTAGCTGAAGAGCTCCAAAAGGTTTGGCCTTTTTTGTCACTGACATCTTCAGTCATCTACGGAATGTTGGCTAAATACATACACGAACTTTTTTTTATTTTACATGATGCCGGAAATGTAGAGTTTTAGTTGTGATTGATGATCCTTAGTGCTAGTCTAGTAGTTGTTGTTGAAGTTCTCGCTTGAATTTTGCTTTTGCTTCTTCAAACTGGATATACCAATAAACTGAAGGGGCAACCCGGAACAGGTGAACTGTGCAGTTTGATCATCTCCAAATGGATGTCAAAAAAGTTCATGTCCTTGACCCACAATTCTATTTTTATGATTTGTTTCCCGGGGAGTACAACTTGAACTCTTACAGTTTTCTATTTGGTTTTAATTTTTTCTGCTTTATCTGGCGTGATTTGGAACTTGGAAGAAAATCGAACACTCCCGTTATTATTCATACGCTATGAGAATGCATGTACTTTCTGCATTTCCGGGAAAAAATATTCTTCGCAAATTTCTCAAGGATACTATTAATTCTTGTTTTCTTCCTACAGAATTCTTTCAGAAATAGCTCCCTTGAGCTGGCTGCTATGGAGCAACAGAGGGCCGATGAGAATGTGATGAAATTGGCTGAAGAACAGAAGGTTGGTCAAATGTTCTGAATTTGCATAATTTTTTTTTTTTGACTGCTATATGTGCCTTGGTGGAACTAAATACTGTATAATCCACAAATGTCTTTTGGTCTATTTATTCTCTTCTTATCAGAATCTCTCTTGCTTTTATACAGCGCCAAAAGGAGGAACTCCACAACAGGATCCTCCAGTTGGAGAAGAAGCTGGATACAAAACAAGCCCTCGAATTGGAAATAGAGAGGCTCAAAGGTACGCTGAATGTGGTGAAGCACATGGAAGATGAAGGCGATATGCAAGTTATGCAAAAGGTGGAGACTATAATAAGATCCCTAAGGGATAAAGAAGAAGAACTCGACAAATTAGAGGCGGTTAACCAAACTCTTGTTGTCAAGGAACGTATGAGTAATGACGAGCTCCAGGAAGCTCGAAAAGAATTAATTAATGTGAGTGGTTTACTTTCTTTTCGCCCTTTGTAAGTAGGTTCCAGTTCCGTGCGACTTAGGCTCAGTACCATCTCCTCTCATCCTTGCGAGTGCCATTCTTTTCAGGGTTTGAAAGACATGGCCGGACGTGCTCACATTGGTGTCAAACGGATGGGAGAGCTTAGCACCAAGCCGTTCCACGATGCAATGAAAAAGATGTACAGCGAGGAGGAAGCTTGGGAGAAAGCGTCAGAGCTTTGCTCGTTGTGGGAGGAACGTCTCAAAGAACCAGATTGGCACCCTTTCAAAGTTGTTACTATTGACGGGAAACCAAAGGTGCGCCTCCTTTATACGACTAGCTAACGGCATCTAGTTAACGACTCTTATACTTGCATTGCTAATCGTGGGATGTGTATTTTGCACCTTCGGTCAGGAATTCATCGATGAGGACGACGAGAGGCTGAGGGACGTTAAGGAGGAGCTAGGCACCGAAGTATGCGATGCCATTGTATCATCGTTGACGGAAATCAACGAGTACAACCCGAGCGGAAGGTACATAATCTCGGAACTGTGGAACCTAAAAGAAGATAGGAAGGCGTCACTCAAGGAGGGAGCTTCTTATCTTCTGGAACATGTAAGAGCAGCTCTGAAACGCCAGAAGGGCTTTTGAAGGGGTCTCAATGAATCATGAATGATGTTTGTGTAGTTTATCTGTTATTTTTCCCCTTCAAAATAAATGGTAAGTTGTACTACTCGTAGGGTGTCTCTTGAATGATGGGGCAACTATGCTAATAAATAATAAATTGCCTGAGTTAACTACGACCAAAATAAGTACTGATCATTATCTCTAGTTCTCCCAAGATGGGTTTTAAAATCAGCTGAAATCTTTTTTTTTTTGGAACGTTCCGTTAAAATGTGGTGTAAAATCATTGCTTTGTCATCAAGCCATAATGTTTTAAAACATAGATAATTTTACTCAGGTTTTGACCAAAAAAACTGTAGTTCTTGTGTTTTTTTTAATTCCACTTTAGTGATGCCTTAAAATGACGAACGATATTAATCTCCTACGAAAATTATCATAGAAGTCCATTCAATATGATAAAAATGATAGTTCGTTTTCAACTTCGTCACTTCTTTTTCAACTCCTAAACAATTTGTCTGATCGCGTGAATTGAATCTACTTCGTCTGTTAATTAAATGGTTGACTTCTGACGTTGTTAACAACAATTAGCTGGGATCTTCAACAAAAGAAAACGATAATTAGATGGTCTTTAGCAGTGCCTAGGATATCCCAACGCGGCTTCATGATATAAAAGAATCACACTAAGTTTGTCAAGAGTTTCATTTCGTGACTCATCGAAGATGATCGGACCATTTTTAAAAAAGTAAAACTTGAATTTTAAATTTATGAATCTTAGAAAAAAAAATTAAACTAACCTGACAAAATACGATCACTAGACTACGTTGGATGCAAACCAAGCTTTTACATCAATTATAATGTTTTGATAAGAGAGTGGACATATTCTATGTAAAGTTGTTATATGCCTTGTCCCTATGTCATTAACCAAATGCGCATTATAACAAAGAAGTTATGGATTGAGTTAGTAGGAGACTTTTTCACAAGATTATTCTAAAAGGAATTTCTCCGGACATCTAACCAGCTTCTTCTGCAACGCATTTGACTTGTTAGCCGGCTTTTGGAAATAAATGAAAATGTCTGAGAACCCAACATTACCATCAATTTTTCAATTACCGGTTTGACTATTTTGCTTACCAATAAAAACCCAATTCTATTGCCTCTCCCTGAGTACCACAAAGAGTAATTATATCTTCAAGCCTAGTTTCTTTTGTAATGGCAATTAGTCGAATGGCCTCGCTTATCTGGCATCTCTTGATCAGCTTCACCTACATTTTGGTACTTGGGTGCCAGGGCACATTGGATGAAGATAGAAAGGCATATATTCAATTCTCTTATTATTTTGTCCCACTTGATTCATCCTTATAATTGTTACATGTTCCTTATAATTAAATTCATTTTATAATCTAAATTTTTTAGATTTATATTGCGTGATCTCTATAGTTAGTTTTAAATTAGAGTGCATGCTGTTCCTTATTTTGATTATTATCATGATTTATCCTATTCTTGAATTGCTCTAACATAATTTAAGTAACTATTAATAAGAAAATACTGAAAGAGATAAAATCTGAAACTTTACAGGTCTACATTGCATATATGGGCAATCGTTTGCAAGGAGATTTGTCAGCAGCAGATGTCCATACCAGCATTCTACAAGAAATTGTTGGCAGGTTATATTTTGCATCATATATCTTCCGCTCAATTTCAAGACTCCTTGACAAATCGATTGAAGAAATTTTTTCGAGAGGACGTCTTGATATAATCTTCCGATTTTGCATTTACTGAACAATAATGTTGTTTTGGATACGAATTGGCTTATCAAACTTTTCAATCCTTTAAGAAGAGAACCTTACAAATTGTTTTTATCTTAACATGGAATTTTTAGAAATGAAAAGGTTCAAGTCTATTTTATTGCTATGTGTGTTTTGTAATTTGACATATCACTATTTGTACTTTTAAATTTTCTGATCAAATGGACATATATTTTACTTCATTGACAATCAATTGGGTATACTCAATTAAGAATAATGAGTTTGTTACCTCGTCTGAAAATTTAGAACAAAAATGTAGTGGTTCATGAAACATTAAAATCAAATGATAGTTATTGAATTTTAACCAAATAAAAGTTGGTCAAAATTGTGGAAAATTTTCAAAATTAACGTAATTTTACAAGATTATAAGGAGAAACTGACGTTCATGGTTAAAATTTGTGGCAATTAACCGATAGAGAATTTAACCTCGCACATATTTGGATGATCAGTGGCGCTGCAGATGCTTTGCTCTATAGCTACCACAAGAGCTTCAGTGGGTTTGTTGCTAAGTTGACCAAACAAGAGAAGGAAAAGCTAGCTGGTAAGCCGCATAAAATTCTCCATTATTTTTCCTCATTATACAATTAATGGTAAATTACAACTAGATCAATAAAGTTTTCACCAATGTGCGATAAGACCCACTTTCAAATCCTTTTGGTATTGCAGCGATGGATGGGGTGGTGTCGGTTTTCCCGAACCAGAAGAAGAAGCTCCACACGACACGGTCATGGGACTTCTTGGGCTTCCACGAGAACGTGGTTAGATCAACCGTTGAGAGTGATGTTATTGTCGGAATGTTTGATACCGGAATTTGGCCGGAGTCTGCTAGCTTTAACGACTCCGGTTATGGCCCTCCGCCTTCCAAATGGAAAGGCTCTTGCGTCCCCGGTTTCCCATGCAACAAGTAAGCAAATTCGCTGCTTTTTATGTTTTTATTGGTAATTTGATAATTTTTTAAATGACATGACATAAATTAATAAAAATTTAATTCAGTGCATCTGCCACAAATTTGTAACAGTTCAAAAAAAAAATTATATTTTTGTGTTTGACGAAAGAACTACATCACTATCCCACCAAAAAAAAAAAAAGAACTACATCACTATTGTTAGCATAATAACATAGATAATGTAATTTTGAAAGAGGTGCCAATATTACAGTCTTTTCAGTAACTCGTCCAAGATTCTAAGGAAAAATTTTTTAATTTTGTCATTAGCTTCTAGCTTTAATCTCAGTTTGTGGGTAATACTTCTTATATATAAACATAATTTTATGGCTGCAGAAAGATAATTGGAGCCAAGTACTACCACTCGGAGAAACAAGCATCTTCCAAGGAACCTCGTTCCCCTCGAGACACCGAAGGCCACGGAAGCCACACTGCATCCACAGTGGCGGGAGGACTAGTCCGAGGAGCAAGCATGTACGGCCTAGGCGAGGGGACGGCAAGAGGAGGGACGCCATCCGCCCGCATTGCCGTCTACAAGATATGCTGGTCGGATGGCTGCTGGGATGCTGACATTCTAGCAGCATTCGATGACGCCATCGCGGATGGAGTAGACATCATCTCCCTCTCCGTAGGAGGACAGCCCGTTGATTATTTCGAAGATAGCATCGCCATCGGATCGTTCCATTCGATGAAGAACGGTATACTCACGTCAAACTCCGCTGGTAATGATGGACCTGATCCGGGAACCGTCTCAAGCTGCGCGCCTTGGTCGCTCTCTGTTGCTGCTAGTTCCATCGACAGGAAGTTTTTGACCCAAGTCAAGTTAGGAAATGGAGATTCTTATGAGGTAAGAATATATATATTATACAAGTTTTGAAGATTTAGTTTCATTCCAAGTGAGTGGTCCTCCATTGGATTTAAATACAAAAACCATGAATTTTTAATTTCCAATGCAGGGAGTCTCTATTAACACTTTTGCTCCGGGGGAAGATCTTTACCCTATCATCTATGGAGGAGATGCACCAAATGGTTCGGGCAATAAAGAGAATTCAAGGTGATACGATATATAAAAATTTACATATATATGTATGCACACACAAGTTCACACATTGATGTATTTTTGCCAAATCATCATACCCAAAAAATAGTACAGAAATATAATCCATTTTAGTAATATATAAAATTACCCATCTAATCGAGTTCTAATGGAACTGATTTTGGTTAACTCGAACACAAGGCAAGCCATTTTATCAACTTTTTATTTATTGTTAATATCTTTTTACTCAGTTATTATATATATATATATATATATATATATATATATATATTCAACCTCCAAATTAAAACATATATTAAAATTAGAAAGTTGAAATAATCTGCCTATACGCACAGGTATTGCGCCCCCGACTCCTTGAACAAGACACTGGTGAAAGGAAAAATCGTATTGTGTGATGAAATTAGCTCAGCAGAGGGAGCCGTGGAGGCTGGTGCCTTTGGTACTATAATGAGAGATACTTATCCCAACGATTCTGCATTTAACTTCCCAATTTCAGCTGCCTACTTGGACATGAAGGATGGTTCTAATATCTTTAAGTACTTGAAATCCACAAGGTAAACGTAGATTAACTGATGAGAAGTTTGTTGACCAAATAGCGGGTTAATTAGTGAAAGACGATACGCTCATTAAACTAAGTACGGTATTGTTTTGTGATGTTTTGTTGTTGCTAGTGAACCAAAAGGATCAATTTTGAAAAGTACGGCACAAAATGACAGTTCAGCGCCGGTTGTGGTTTCCTTCTCTTCAAGGGGACCTAACTCAATCACAAGTGATATTCTCAAGGTAAATCCTCAAGATACTCATATTATTATTCTATGTGGAAAAAACACTTATTGTTTTTGAATTCCATGGTACATTTTTTTAATAATGATATGTCCTATTCAAATACTCTTTAGGTCAATTAATCTTGGTACGATCAGAATATAGTTTTTGAAAATTGACAATTTTTCTAAGAAGTGTTGAACAATGTCGCATTTTAAAGTGACTCGAAATAATATTGTTTGATTACGTATGATATACTCTATCAAGAGTTAATCTTAGTACTTACTAAACTTAGAATGTTGTCCAATTTTCAAAGTAGTTACTGAACATTCCAAAATTCATTAGAAGATGTAAGATAATTTAAGCATTAATATTACAATCTTAAACAGAATACAAAAAGTTCATTGGACAAAGAATTTGTTCGTGGACTTCGAATTTTCAAAGATCTGATCTGAATGATGAATATTTTTTTATCATCTTATGTCTGAAGATTTATTAAGCCGATAAATTTCTAAATTAAAAACTGGGAAGCTCCAATAAAAATTTAAAAGATGATTTAGTGGCATTTAACTATCTGTTTTAACACTATAAATTGTGTGAAGCCTGACATTGCGGCACCTGGAGTGGAGATTCTGGCAGCTTGGTCAGAGGGTACGACGGTGACGGGGTCAAAGGGAGACAGCAGAGTGGTCAGCTACAACATTATCTCCGGGACATCAATGGCTTGTCCTCATGCATCAGCTGCCGCCGTTTATGTCAAGTCTTTCCACCCTACTTGGAGCCCAGCCGCCATTAAATCTGCCTTAATGACAACAGGTAATTAGCTTACACATCAAAGATCAAAGAGTATTTAATCTGGTTAGGATTATTTTTTTTTTTTGAGATCCTATTCTAAATCCTATTCTATTAGATCAGAAATATTTATGCTAGGAATCGAACCCTGGACTTCACCCCACCCTGCCCCACCCCAATGTCACTAGACCAAATGGTCACTCGGCTAGTTAAGATTAATTGAAATAGAAAGTTCAATCAATGATTATGAAACATATTTTATTGTAAAAAGGTAATTAAACTACACTTGAAAACTAGTGGCACCCATAAATGAAAGCAAAAGGATAATTAACTGGTCCATAATAAAAATTCATTCATATTTCGCAACAAATTTTTAATCTGGAAGTAAAATTTGTCGTATGAAAATGTCCAAATTCTATTCTAAACCATTTATTCCCCTTGCAAGTAATTCAAATGTGTTAAGACCAATTTTTTTACCGGATCATGAAAATAAACCCTAACTTTTTCTATAAACTATGAGGAGTTAGCGTTCTATGAGTAATTGATTGTTACTGTAGCAATGTGTAATAAATCATACAACACTCATTATCATTTGGAAAAAAAAAATTATAAATTATATCAAATCATATTTGTGACGGTCCATATTAAAATTTTATGTGTTTTAGCCTATCCCATGACGGCCAAGGACAACGCCGACGCCGAGTTCGCATACGGCTCCGGCCACATAAACCCTCTTGACGCCGTCAACCCCGGACTTGTCTACGAAACCAACGAGAAAGACTACGTTCAGTTCCTATGCGGACAAGGCTACACCCACAAGGAGCTCAACCTCGTCACCGGCGACAACAACCTCGGATGCTCGGACAACCTTACCGTGTGGGACCTTAACTACCCATCATTCGCCCTCTCCGGCCGGCCGGACAAGAACATTACGCGTGTCTTCCGTCGGACTGTCACGAATGTCGGATCAGTCAACGCCACTTACAAGGCCTTCATCAGGGCCCCGGCTGGGCTGACCGTCGAGGTTAGCCCAGTGACGCTTTTCTTCCAAAATGTTGGAGACACGGCGTCGTTCGAGGTGACGGCCACAGTCCGTCTCGGTCCTGGCGGTGGGACCCTCTCTGGATCGGTGGTCTGGTCCGATGGGGACACCACCGTGTTTAGCCCCGTTGTGGCGTTCAGCTCAGACCCATGAGGAGGAAGGAGATGATTGGTTGATGGGATCCGTAGAATGACTTCAATGAAATTGGTTTTATGTTTTTTTTTTGTGTGTGATGGTCATAGAGTTTTTATTTATTTGGTTCAATTTTTATCACAAGTTATCTTTGATTATCTTGGAGCTCTGTTTAGCCTCTGGATAATTTAGGGACATATTTCCCAACTTTTGCTTTATGTATTGTTATTTTTGTAAATGGAAATTTATTAACGGTTGAATGCATTTTGTGAAATGAGATTTTTTTTAAAGGTTGAATTTGATTGAATATAATAATATTAATTTATATGAAGTTAGGGATGACGATGGGTAGGGTCGGGTAGGGTATTGGTACGACCCTACCCATATCCTATTTTAAAAAGTCGGACCCATACCCTACCCTAGACCCTTAAGATTTTTCATTACTAGATTCATACCCTTACTCTTAGGGTCCGTAGGGTCTATAGGGTCTTACAGGGTCCGACCCTCAAATTAAATACAATATATTTTTTAATATAAAATTTAACTAAATCATAATGAATATATTAAAATTTATTAAGAAATATCTTATAGATCACTAAAAATAATTTAAAAAGTTAATTTCGTAGATTATATTTCAAAATATTTAAGAAATATATTATATTTTATAAATAAAAATAATAATAAGTCTAATTAGAGTTTAATTATTTAGGTCTAAATTAGGGTAAAAGGGTAAGGGTATGGTAAAAATTCATAGATTCATACCCTACCCTCGACCCTACCTTTAAATATAAACTCATACCCATACCCTACCCTAGACCCAGTCAAAGTCAACAGACCCTCGAACCACAGGATAAGGGTAGGGTCCGACCCGTAGGGTATGGGCATTTCTGCCATCCCTATATGAAGTGGGTGTAAAATTATGTTGTATGGTGTAAGAGAATTGTAGTCGTATGCTTAGTTAAAATTATGATGCTGATAAATTCAGTGGGTACCAAAGACAAATAGGATCTCAGAGTTGGAAACTTAATTTAGGATTCGTAATTGATAAGACTATTTGGATTCACCTTAAATTAATTTAAACTTAAACAATTTGAAACTATTACAAATCAAAGTCCAATACTTGCTTATTCATATTACTCTCTCTGTAATCATTAAGCTATTCCATGAATAGATAATGGTGAATCTCAAAAAAATTCAAATTTGTTAATTTCTAGGCCAACATATTCAACATGAAAATTTACCATCGAATACCATAGAAATGTTGATAATGACTTGTTTAATTGTACTATCTATATAAAAAAGTGCATTTTTGATGGTCAGAATATTTCAAAGTTTAACGTATTTGGCATGTTTATCCGTTGAGATCTTGGGTATGTTTTTTTTAGGCTTTTTCACTTTTTCTCCCATTTATGTAACTGTTGTTTATTTGGTAATAAAGTTTTAAGTAAAAAAAAGTATAAAATGATTTTAGGCCCATCTTGTTTCAAGTCCCAAGGCCCAAACCCAAAAACATCTAAACCTAATCTCCACCCTTTCAAAAGCTTCAGTCCACTGTCATCCCCAATCCATAATCCACCAGCCGCTCCCCGAAACCCTAACAAGTCCTCGAAACCCTTATATACCCTCACACCCACCTCCGAATCAGATCGAACCCTAATGGGTTCCCCGCCCCTTTTTTTCTTTCCCAAAGCTCATTCCTTTAATCCTCTTTTTATTTGATTGTACTTGCTCTGCCTATCTCTTTGGGTTGTGATTAGAAAGAGAGAGGCCTTGAGTGGGATTGGAAAATTGGGGGTTTAGCAAATCATAGGAAGAGGGAATAGAAACTGAGAAGATGCTAGTCCTAAGGGGCTCTGGTGTCTCTCTTTTTTTCCCTTTGATTTTCCCAATTTCTTTGATTTTTGTTTTCCCCCAAATTTTCCCCATTATGAAAGATCCTAAATCCTTTTACACTTGATATGAACCCTTTAATATTTAATATTTGGGTTTTTCCTTTTTTTGTTTGTGCAATTTTGTTTTGCATATGTTGTTTCTTGTAAATGGGTAATCATCATTTTTTTTTGGGTTGCTCGTTGAACAACAAATGCTAAATTGAAAGCCCGGGTTTTTTTTTTAAATCCGGGCAGCGGCCAGACAACCGTAGGTATGGTATCCACAGATTGCGGTGTAATAATTCCCGCTTTGTCTACTGATTCCATCCCACATTCTCTTGTTAATGCAAATTCGTGTGTTGATTTCTGATTTGAGATTTATTTTTTAGTTCTAACCTGGCGTGGAAAATGAAATATACATGTGGATCTTTCATGGCACGTGCTAATTTACTCTTCATTATTGAATCTCCTTGAAGGTTTTATTGATGAAAATTGTGTTGATGATAAATGCTGTTGAGTGAATATCTATCCGTAGGTTGGATTTATCTTATTTGAAAAATCGTTATTTTGGTTTGTAATTACCACGTTTCCATCAGTTGTCACAAAGAACATTGGTTAAGTTTTCCCTCTTATTTATGTTACTGGTTGTATCACTGTCTCACTAACAATTTTTCGTCTAGGTTTATTATGGGCATGTTTGGTTCAATCTCAAATGATATCTGCAATCTTGTTCAAGACAATAAGAGATTGCCTGCACGTGAGGCACACTTGCAGGTCCTTTTTCCGGGGCGTTGCGATAGGGTGCTCATGTCGGCTAAGTTAGCACAGTTATTAATAATTTATTTAAAAAATATTGGAAAAAATTTGTAAAAATTATTTTGACGATTTCTAGCTTCTGTTCAATAAAAATTTAAATTAATTTTATACAAATGTTTAGGTAAAAATAATTAATTTGAGATAAATTATGTAATTTGATGTAATTTGATAATTAGGTAATGTGATGTAGTTTTGTAATTGAAAGAATTAGTATCTTAAAAATCTTAAATTTTTATCATAAAAGTTTCTTATAATTATTTTTATTATTTTTTATTTTTCAGTCCAAAATCATTTGAAGATTTTATAAATAAATATAATTTATTTTATTATTTTTTATACTAATTTTTTTCTCTTATTTTTTAATTAGTTATCTAATATTTAATTATATTTAGCATTGTACTAGGTAGGCAAAAGTTCTATTGGTTTGTAGTGATCTCTACATAGTACAACACTAAATCTAATTAGATATTCTCAAACTAATTAGAAAAATAAGAGGAGATGAATTAGTGTGAAAAATAATGAAAAAATTTGTATCTATTTATATATTTTTCAAATAATTTTGGATTACATATTATCAAAGTTGTATAAAATTATAAATAAAAAAAATTGTACAGAGAAATAAGAATTGGTAAAAATAATATTTAGGGTTTTTAAGAATTGACTAGGAAAGCTAATGATGTGGAGAAAGAGCATCTGGAGGAGGAGCTTGTTGTGGATGAAGAGGTTGTGGAGGATGAGGATGTTGTGGATGACGAGGTTGTATAGGAGGAGGATAATACAGATGAGGAGGCTGGTATGGAGGAGATATCTAATGTGGAGGAAGCTGTTGTGGAGGCTGTTGATGTAGAGGAGGCTAATATGGAGGATGATGGTGGGAGTGATGACATCAGCTTTCATTTATCAGATTTTGATGACAGTAATGATAGTAGCTTCCATTTGTTAGATTCAGATGAAAGTGATGATTATGTTGTTTAAGTAGTTGGTGAACAGGCAAACTTTTAAGATGTAGATTATGATGATATGAACTCATTAAAGAGACCGATAGTGATGAGGAGAGACAACTTGATTGTAGATCACGTAAGTGAACAAAAAAAAAAGATTAAGATGGATCCAATTCATGATTACAGCGGTGTTTTGTATGGAGGTGTGATAGATGATGATTTTGTCTTCCACGTGAAGATGGTTTTCAAGGATCATGAGGAATTCATAACTGTATTAAAAGGATGCATAGTCAGGAATAGATATCCAGTTCAATTTATCAAGAATGAACCTTCAAGGATAACATCATCTTGCAAAGGCGAGTGTCCCTAGAGGATGAAGGATCCATGCTTCAAGGTTGAGTAGTTAGAAGGTTTTCATGGTGAAGACTCTCAACGACGTGCATACTTGTCTGTGTCAAATGACTGCTTAGCAAATTCTAAGTGGATTGCAGTTCATATAAAAGATTTATTAAGAGCAAATCCGAACTTGGATAACAAAATAATCCGAGCTTTTCTAAAGTCATAGGGGTAGAACCCTAAAGCTGAAAACTGTGGAGATCCAAAAAACTAGCAAGGAGGCATGCTCAAGGTGATCATATTGATGGCTAGGCCTGTAATCGAGGCGGTTTGATGGTTTTGGGGTGAGTTTTCACACCAAACCGGAGAATTTAAAATGTCAATTTTTAAATCATTGGGTCATTGGTTTTGTGGTAAACCAATGGTTTCGTGGTTTGGTAGTTTGGGGTCGGTTTGAAACTATTTATTAATTTTATGAAATAAATTGGGCTAATTAGAGGCCCATTTTGGTAAGCCCAAATTTAAAAAAAATAAAGATACCCTCTGGGTCGACAGCGTCGTGAGGTTTTGTGAGAGGTAGGTTTTATTTTTTGGGGTTGTGGCTATTCGGCTGTTTGGGAGTTTTGTGAGAGGTAGCTTTTCTTTTGTGTGGGAGTAGGGCTGTTAGGCTTATATATATATATATATATATATATATATATATATATATATATATAT